>PVJS01001832.1:0-53921 GCA_004027185.1 Glis glis | reverse complement strand
TCTGTCTTATCCTGGAGAGTCATCGTAAAGATGGGAGATAGATGTCATGTGTGGGCAGCCTGGTATGGGATTCAGAGTCAAGGATATGGAGCTGACTACCTGGTTCCAATCCCGCCTCTGCTGTTTACTTTGGGCAAGTTTGTTATTTAAACTCTCTGTGCCTCTCTGGCTGTTACCAGAAGTTGCACTTGATAGCCTCCTGTCCCCCACCCAGGCAGGAGAACTCTACTTCCTTTACTCCCTAACCCCTTCCACTCAGAGGCAAGGGGATCCTCGGTGGGAAGGTCCTGGTTTTGGATATGGTGTTTTCTTTTGCTGAAATCTGGGTTGGTGGAAGCATTTCTGCCCCGTCCCTAACATGAAGGGACAGGGCCTGTGTGGGAGAGACTGGTGAGCTTCCTTGGAGGGGATGCAAACAGGAAGTTGAGAAGCAAGCTAAAGTCTAAAGAGACTTAAGGTGGAGAATTATTGGCACTTAAAACAGAAATTCAGCTCTGCTTTTCAGAAAAATAACAGATGCCTAAATGTCAGTGATAAGGGAGGGAGAAGGCTCTTGGTTTGCTTTTTGAGTAAAATCGTATTGAGGAAAGAACAGTTTTTATCTGTTTCTCTTCTCTTGCTTTATTGTACAAATGAGGAAGTGAAGGCTAAAGGAAATCACTCTTTTAATACTTAATTAATTAGTCTTCTACAGTGTGTGCTTGCTAATTTTTAAAAGAAAAAATTCAGCTTGCCTTTATAGCCAGACGGTTGCCAAGGATTCCCAACCTTTGAGCCCCACTGAGCCTCGCACAGGGCTTAGCCCGTGGAAAGCAGCCGGCTCGGCTGATTGAGGTCTCATTCCTTGTCATCTCTGTTTTCCAGAGTGAGTACATTGCTCCATGTGACTGTCGGCGGGCCTTTGTCTCTGGATTCGATGGCTCTGCGGGTGAGTGGCTAAATTCTGTCTCTGTTCTCGTTGTACCTTTATTGGCCTCTCCAAAATAGCTGAACGGAGTTTCAGCCTGTGATAGAGAACCAAAAAGGAAATGCAAACCAGTGTTCCCCATTGAGCCTCTGCAGAAAGGCGTGGGTTCCCAGCTCAACACAGTCACCCTTTGGTGACCCTTTGTTCTTCTCTGTACCTTTATTCTCAAAGTTTAAAAAACTTTATTTATTTAAAAAACCATTTTTGAACTTTGTATTGAACCTGACATGTATAAAGAAAATCATATCAGTTAAACTGAGTGTGCCTGTGTAACAAGCACCCAGCAAGAAGCAGGACTTTAGTAGCACCCCAGAACGCCTGCCTTAGCGTATTGGTCCTGTATATTTTCTCCCAAGTGCACGGCTTTTCAGTTGACTTAAATAACAAAGGGTAATGTTGAGCTCCACTGGTATCCTGCCCTAACTTTCCAAAACTGTTGTGCCCTTGAGTTCTCTGGTGGTTTCCCCATCAGACTCCGGACCCTTAGGCAAGCTGGACAAGGTGAGAGCCCCTCTCCCCGTTCAGGAGCACACCTCTTCTTTTGGCGGAGTGCTTGTGTTGGTTGGCATGTTGGGATTGGTTTTGGCTGACACCTCTGCTGAGAGCCCTGAGATCTGCCAGGCCTGTGGGAATCGAGGGTGCTAGAGGTGGGAGGTGTCAACTCCCAGCTGGTGACTGCAGAGTCACTGTGAGGACGCACAGGGTCCGGTCAGTCTGTCTCTGGGAAAGGTGAAGCACCTCTTTTGGGGTGTCTGTGACCATCAAGCAGGGACTTTCCCCTCTGTCTTGTTGTTAGGAGACAAGACCTTGGCCATAAGCCCACAGTCCCTTGTTCTTCTGGCCTTGACTTTGCTGCACATGTAGGGTCTTTCTGTGCAGAGACCAGATCCCTGGCAGCCTGGGCTTATGACTGCTTCGTTCGGAGCTTGACCCACAGCTGGTTCTTGGTGGCATTGTTTTCTTGCCTGGAGTTAAGGACCCATCTGCTGCTGCTCACCGCTCTAGCCTGCCTGCTGCCATTTGTGCAGCTTCTGGGCGGTGGGCAGAAACCTCTCTCTTTTCTTTGCTTCTCTGCTCCAGGTACAGCCATCATCACAGAAGAGCACGCAGCCATGTGGACCGATGGGCGCTACTTTCTCCAGGCTGCCAAGCAGATGGACAGCAACTGGACGCTCATGAAGATGGGTGGGTAGAGGCATGGCCGGCCCCACCTTAGTTGCTGTGATCTGGGAAGGGATGGTGGAGCGCCTCGGGGCTCCTGGATCTTACCCTTTTCATGATGTCATGGGCCCTTTTGAGAATCTAAGGAAAACCAAGAGACTGCTACATTTATACCATTGTACACTCAATTTTGGAGGGTCCTGCTTCAAGATACTCATTTTACTGAGGACAGAGGACTTCTCTCTTTGGGGCCCACAGGCTCTAGCTTTCAGGTCTGTTAGCACTTTGGGGTCATCTGCCTGTGGGTTAAAGTAGGGATATGGCTGCTCTGGGTAGGGGAGAGTCATTCTCCCTCCCAAGTCCCTCTCTAGTTTGCTGTCTGCCCCCTGTGTAGGGAGATTGTGGTGGTTTTGCTGGCCAGTGAGTTATTCACCTCCAGCATTTTGGCAAAGATCTGTCTGCTAGGAAATAATGTGATTTCATTGTGCAGAAGTTGAACCAGGGGCCCCAAGAAAAACTGTACCAATAAAGTGGCTTGTTTAGTGGTTTATAAAAAAGAGGAAAGAATCAAATAGCAAAATAAAATCCCATGCCAGCCTCCAGGCAGCTTTTTAGAACTGGACTCATGAGCTCGTTTCTTTATAAACCTTTGAACTTCCTTTTTGTGGCTATGTGGTTATATCAGTAGTTAGTAGAGAAAATAGTATGGATAAGTACTGTTTTAGAGAATGTGAGCTTTTACTCTACATATGCATATATTTTACCAGGATGCTAATTGGCTAGCAAAAATCTGCCAAAAACTATACTAAAGATACTGGCTAGATAGAGAAGAGATATTGGCTTGATTGAAGAAAAACTGGACTGTAAAAATTTTAGTTCCATTTTGACTCTTAAATATCATATGACTAGTCTTGTAGAAACAAAGAAACAAAAAAAGGCCTGCATGCTCTTGGGATTTGGGAAGCCCAGGCTATGCTGACTACGACAGCAGGCCCTTGTGTACCCCTCTTAGAGTCTTTGGAAAGGTTTCTTTGTGGCCAGGACTGTGCCCGGCACTCCAGTCAGAGGCCAGCTGTGGGCACGGGCCTTCTCTCCATGACCTGAGCCTTGTAGACGAGGGGAGGGCACTGGCGGCATGCTGTCCCTTCCCTGGTGTGTGATATGAAGGGGGCTCCCAGCTCCCAGCCTTCACCAAGTCACTGCCCAAGTGCTTGTCAGGTGACAGTGGTGGGAAGGTGACCGAACGCCTGGAGCTGTTCTCTGTCACAACACCTGTACCTGTTCTGCAGGGATCCCAGGACAGGGCTTTTCCAGGAGTCGAATGACAGTCATGCTCTTCTCTTCTATCCCACCCTTATTTTAAGCCCTCCTTACACACCATCTTACTCTCTCCACTTGCTTCTGTAGCCTTCCAGGATTAAGGGAGGTTCCGACTATCCAAGTCCTGCCAATCCACCTTAAAATGGTCCTTAGTAGGGCCCCTGCTATCATGGAGTTGCTGAATTGCATGATTCTGGGAATTGTTTCTCATCAGCTCTCCCTGCTTAGGTCTGAAGGACACGCCGACCCAGGAAGACTGGCTGGTGAGTGTGCTTCCTGAAGGATCCAGGGTGGGCGTGGACCCCCTCATCATTCCTACAGGTGAGTGAGCTTGGGCCCTCTGGCGTGGGCAGGGAAGTGGCTTCTAGACTCCTCTCCATTCTCTTTGTTTGCTGGTGGGATGTGGACCATTTGGGGGCTCAGCCTGACTCGATTTCACAGTGGAGGTCAAGGTGAGGAGGAGTTCTGGGACAGAGGCAGGGGAAGGCCGTGGCTGGTGAAGATGTCCTTTCACAGTTCCTCACCCTGCTTGCCCATCGCCAGGTCATGGGGGTCAGACTCGCAAGCCCTGCTGCCTGCCTCAGGTAAAATGGTGTTCAGTCCATGGCCCGCCACGTGTGTCTTCTCAGATTACTGGAAGAAGATGGCCAAGGTCCTGCGGAGTGCTGGCCACCACCTCGTTCCTGTGAAGGAGAACCTAGTGGACAAAATCTGGACTGACCGTCCTGAGCGGCCCTGCAAGCCCCTCCTCACACTGGGCCTGGATTACACAGGTCAGAACCGCAGCTGCGCCCACCTGGCCCCCAGCCGCTGCCACAGCCCTGTCCCCACCCCAACCCCTGAATCAGTGGAGTGGCAGCTGACGGGAAGACTTTGTTCCACCTTGGCCAGAGGGCCATTTAACAAAACAGGGCTTTATTGGTTTCCACTCTTGCTACCAACTTGCCACTTACTGGCTTAGTTTATTAATGCAAGGCTCCTCTGGGTGGTTTTTGGGGTGCTGCTAAACGAACTAAGTTTTCTACCTTTTAACTGCTGTCACTCTACTGCGTCTGATACTGGAAATAGAGCCTAGAGGTTTCTAGGATTCATTTCCTTTTCTTCTGCTAGGGTTCGTAGGTTCACCTTCAGGCCCCGCCCTCCGTCCTGTACCTTCTCCTGGGGCGTGTGGCTCTTGGCCAGTGTGATAGTGCAGGGTGAGCAGCATGTTCTGTGAACCCTTTGTGGGAGACAAAAGTGTGGATCTATGAAAACAGTGGAGGGGAGGGAGAGAGCCAGGAGGCGGGGCTGCAGGGAGGGAGCCTTGCTGTAGAAAGGGAGAGGTGGATGGGGGATGTCTGGAATGCAGGCAGATTGCCCAGAGGGGTCCTGGGAAGAAAGCGTTACAGCCCAGACTCCTTGCCAAGTTTTAAACAGCATTCTTGAGCTGATCTTCAAAGCAGGCCTGGGCGGTGGGGCAGCCCCCAGTTGGTTTTCCTGTGCGACACCTCTCCAGAGGGTATTACACCTTGGGGAAGATGGGTCCAGCGAGCGGCCCAGGGTCAGCTAAGTATTTCCCATCAGCGTGGTTTGAGTTATTCATTTTATTTTTTGACTGAAGCAGAGGCTCCAACCTATTGCTGTAGGAGAAAGGGAAGCACATATTGCTGGTAAAGCTTTTGTTTTGCAAATGTTTGCATGCCTACTGTGTGCAGGACACTGTGCCAGGTGCTGGGTGGATAAGTTAGACACCCTGTTCACAGGTGGCTGCAACCCGAGTTACAAATGTCACGACGGTGGGGTGGTTGCGGTGGTGATGGGGTGGGTCCCTCTGGGGCTGCAGTTTCATCCTGGAGCAGCCAGGAGGCCTTGGGTATGGTTGACAGGGTGAGTGTGATTTGGAAGTGGTAGTCACACTAGGCAGGCCACAGGGAATTCCGAGGTCTGAGCACTGAAAGCAAGTCTGATGGTCTAAGGACAGTAAAGTAATATTCCTCTGACCTGTGAGACTGGGTGAGTCCTCTCTGCTGGGTGGTGTGTTCTTGTAGCTTCCTGTGCTTCCCCTATTGCATCAATCTTATCCAGCAGTGTAATTAATTTGCTAGTGTAATTGTCTTCTCGTCTAGATTATAAGCCCCATGAGGGCAGGGGCTGGGTCTAGTCCAGAGCTGCAACTGCAGCCAGTGACCAGTGTAGCCTCTGGCAGACACTAAGCCTGGCAAGTCTACATGCTTCATAGGCATTTGGTGAATGAACACATGGATACCTTTTGCTGGTGAGGCAGAGTAGGCTCACGGCAGCCAGCTGGCTTGTTGGAGTCATGCCTCTCGTGCAGGGCTGGAATCCAGGCCTCCTGCCTGTGTAAGCAGCATGCTCCCTGTAAGATGTGGTGTTGGGCAAGAGTGTTTGGGGCGGGCGTTTTCATCTGGCTCCCGGGCTTCCTGGGACCAGAGCTGGAGTCGCAGGCACGTTTGTTTCTCGCAGGCATCTCCTGGAAGGAGAAGGTTGCAGACCTCCGGTTGAAAATGGCCGAGCGGAGCATCGTGTGGTTTGTGGTCACTGCCCTGGATGAGATCGCGTGTGAGTACTCTGGTTTCACTGGCTGGGTGTGCTACCAGATCTCTCCTTTGATTCTCTGGGAATCTGTGTTCATGCCTTTCACTTTTTGAGTGCCAGGGAATAAGCAAAAGACTATCACCAAGTGGGTATAGGAGATGCCAATCAGGATGAAGGAGAAAGAATTACAGGGCATGGGGGAGGGATGTAGCCTTGCCAAGAGCAGTATTACAGCCAGGGGCTCATGGCAGATCCATGGGTGATGGCCACCTCGGCCCATCTCTAAGGACTGTGACTCCTCTGAGGAAGGGCATTTCCTCCAAACATTTCCTGTTTGTCAGCCTCTCCATAGTTGTAGAAGTGGGATTGTAGGAGATATCTTTTTCCTTTAGTTTTCCTGTAGTTTTCTAAGGGTTTCACAGTGAGAATGTTCTAGAAATGTTTCTACCTCAGGAAACAAAAGTTCCTCTACAGGCCTTTTGATACAATAGTAGTTTCTTGATCTTTAGATCTTAAACTGCCCCCATGCAATTGTTGAGAACCTTCTGCCACTTCTAGAACCTGAAGGAATCTGGTTGAAACTTCCTCTCCTGTCTCCTGTTTTCTGACTGGATTTCACACAGGGCAGCTGAGAAGGAGCACTGCTTTATGTTTTTACCTTTTCATTGGAGAAAGAGAACCTACTACATAATTTCTTGTCTCTTCAGTCCCATCTCATCTCTTTAAGCCCCCAAACTTTGTCAAATGTATCAGTGAGATCGATCGATAAATCGATCGATCGCATGCGCGCTGAGGTTGGCCGCGAACCCGGATCCTCCGGTCTCCGCCTCCCAAAGTACTGGGATTACAAGCGTGCGCCACCACGCCCGGCAGCGTTAATATTTCTATGCATATATCATTTTAGAGCCTGATTTTTTAATGTATCAGTAGAATTTAAACATGTAAGTGTAATTTTAAGGGTTAAGTATTCCATCAAATGGTTATACCATAATTTACCTAACCATTTCCTATGGATGACCTTTGGATTATTTCTGGTTTTCCCATAATTTATTATAATGCCATCACCAAAATCTTGGTTCATAAGTCCCTATGTTAGCTTCTGGTAATTTTCTCCTTCCTCTTTCGGGGTGGTATTATGAGTTGGAAGCTATGTGTATAGGAGGGCTTTTGACCCATCTTGTCACCTCTTGCCAGCCCAGGTGCTATATCATTTTTAAAAAGTACTAGTGTGAAAAGTAAAAATGTTGCCTCACTGCTTTATTTTGAGAAGCTGTTATTTTATTTTTTTTTTGTGGTACTGGGGATTGAACTCAGGGGCATTCTACCTCTGAGCTACACCTCCAACCCTATTTTTTATTTTTATTTTGAAACAGGGTCTCACTAGGTTGATGAGAGTCTCACTACTTGCTAAGGCTGTCCTTGAACCTACAATCTTCCTGTCTCAGCCTCCCAAGTACTGGGATTACTGTTATTTTAAAACAGAGGCAGCACTTTTGGCCCTGGGGCCTTTTTGCCCTCTGATCCTCCTGAAAGCAGGGGCCTTGGGACCAGAACTGTGCTCTCTGCTGGTCCCTCCAGTTTCTCAAGTGTTGCGTGACCTCACCAGACCCCGGGCCCCTGGCTGAAGGCGGGTCCTCCACCCTTCCTGGTAACGGCAGACTGTGGGTGGCCCATGGGCTCTGGTTTCATTCATGGGACGCAGCCTCATGACTCACTGCTTTTCTTCTGCCTCTGAGGGAAGCTCTGCTTCCATGGGGCTCAGAGGGGCTCTCATTTGCCCCCCCTTCTTGTGGGTGGGTCTCAGTGTCCCTACCCTAGGTCATTTGCCTCAGAAGGAAGCAAGTCCTTGCCTCCTCCCTTTTATTGGGGAGTGCCAGAGGGTTGTGTGTGGCAAAGCCAAGCCTGGCAGGTCACGACTACCACTAGGCGGGTCATTTCAACTCTGTTTGGTCGGCATTTTTCTGTTTTCTGCATAAGAACTCTGTTTCCATCTCGGGACAGGATATGGCCAGGATAAAGCCAGGATAAAGCCAGGATGCAGTGACATAAGAAACGGTTTTGGTGCCATCAGGTGGCGGACACCAGCAGTTGCAGTTCAGAGGCGGAATGGCCAGCAAATCCTTTGATGGCAGCTGGACTCCATGTCAAAGCCCTTCTCTCACCTACCTCTTGAAACATGACTTGGGAGCCAGGCAGGTGACTGGGGCTTTGCTTTCCCTTTTTTAGGGCTGTTCAATCTCCGAGGATCAGATGTGGAGCACAACCCGGTGTTTTTCTCCTATGCAGTAATAGGACTAGAGACGATCATGTGAGTGCTCCCCCTCCTCCTCCCCCTGGACTTCCTGCCCCCAGCGCCTCCAGTTCCGGTATCCCCTTTCTCCCTTTCTTTCCTGGACACCAGCCACTGCCCGAGGTTTTGCTGATGTGCTTCCTTTTTCCTGCCCTTCCCCGTTCCCTTCTTGCCTTCCTTACCAGTAGGTACTTAATTATATCCTGCCTCTTTTTTAACCCCTCAAATGATTTGAAGTCTATGAAAGCATTTATAGTACCCTGAGATTAAACAATAGGGAGATAGGACATTAGGACAAAGCTAGAGTGAGGTTAGTTCACAAAATTCCTGTTGCAAGGTCTTGTTCAGGCCACACATTTGATTCTAGGATTTTTAGCTGCCAGTGCAAAGGGACACACACACACACACACACACACACACACACACGTCCGCGCGTGCACACATGCACATGTGCACTCTCAGTTATATAATTCTGTGTCCCCAGTACAAATAAACCAAGTCATTTTGAAGGTCAAAAATGACATGGGGAAAGTCCCCTGAACTGTGCCTTGTCAAGTGGTCAGTTTATCTTTTCGAAGCATTGTTTGTGGCCTTCCTGTCATTGTTCTTCTATTGGATGGCTTTCATCATTCAGACAACATATTTACTGAGTGCCTGCTACATACTAGGGGCCTCTTCTGTTAAGTGCTGGGGTGAATGACACAGATAAAGTTTTGGGGTAGAGTTGGGAAGATGAGCATTTGTATTAGGGACCTAGCCTAGACTGGGGATCAAAGGAGACTCTTGGGGGGAAGTAATACTGAATGAAAGATTTAAGGATGAGTTAGGAGAACAATGGGAGAAGGAAAAGTGGGCGGCGGGATCTGAGTGGAGGGCGCAGCATTTTCAGGAGGTACTAGTGCGTGTGTATGTAGGACCTGGAGTGGTCCAGTGTGGTCAGAGCCAAAGTGTGGGGCTAGAAGGTGAGCAGTGGTCTCCAAAAAGAAAGGCCTGTGGGCCAAGCTTAGTAAGGAGTGTGGGCTCTTGTCTTGAGGACATTGGGGAGATACTGAATGATCAGTATTGTAAATTATAAAGAATATTATGACTGAAAAACAGCATAGAGGGGCCAGGCTTGGAGGCTGAGAGGTGATGGGGGTCTGTGCCTGGATGTTGACTATGCCAGGCTATGAACAGCTGGACAGATCAGGTGGGGACCTAGTTCTAGGTCCCAAGATCTTAATGGAGAAGGGATCAGGGGATCAGGGAGGACAGGGCCACGCTTTCTGGCTTTTGTAAAAGTGATGCATGATGACACCACATGTGGGGAGGGAGCACAGTGTGGGAAGGAAGAGCTGCTTGATTTGGGTTGCCAGAAGATGGAGCCCAATGTGTGTGCGCGTCTGTGTTCACCCCCCCATGTGCCCTCCTTTATCCATCACCACCTCTGGTCCCTCTGCAGGCTCTTCATTGACGGTGACCGCATAGATGCCCCCAGTGTGAAGGAGCACCTGCTTCTTGACTTGGGCTTGGAGGCTGAATACAGAATTCAGGTGCTTCCTTACAAATCCATCCTGAGCAAGCTGAAGACCCTGTGTGCTGACCTGTCTCCGAGGGACAAGGTGTGGGTCAGCGACAAGGCCAGCTACGCTGTGAGCGAGGCCATCCCCAAGGTTGGTGGCCCCAGTCTGGCCCATCCTAACCCATAGCCCCATAGAGGTCTGGCATCATGCAGATCTGTCTTTGGAGCAGGAGTCATGGGATCTGAGCTGTCGTCTTTCTGTATGAGCCATAGAACTGGAGCCATGTCAAGGGTCTGAGGCCCTTTCAGCTCACTGAGACCTCGGTCTGCTGGTTGTGGCATGGAAGATGAGCTTGGGTGGCACACATTAATTTTGAGATTTATTTAAATGCATTTGCTTCAGCATTTAGTGTAAAAAGAAAATGATGTAAGTAGCCTATGAGACTTTGATGTTGTGACAGTTATTTAAGACAGAGTAGTAAGTAAATAAGCGTGCAACTGGGGCAGAAGCTGTGCAGGGGTGTGAGGATGCCTGGATTTGGAAGACACTTCTCTCTATACCTCCTCCCACCACTTGGTTTAGCTAAGAAGACCTGAGGCCCAGGGAGGCCGAGAGATGGGGGTTTGTCAGAGATCACTGAGCTCTTGCTCGAGGTGCTGAGCAGCAGACACGGTTGCCTCATTCTAGTTAGGGTCTGGGGCAGGACTGGGATCCAGCCTCTTTCAATGGAAGCTTTTCTGCTGTCCTGCCTGGCCTCTAGTTGCATAGTGGCTTTTGGCAAACTCAGCAGTGCCCTCTATTCCACTGCGCCTTGGGACATCTTGGGAAGAGCCCAGGCCTGGCTCGTCATTGAATCCCTGTGGCTGTCACACTGGGCGTGACCTCTGACATGCCACTTGGTCACTCAGAGCTTTATTTCCTTGACCCAAGTAGGGATCACTCTTGCCTTCCCCATTTCATGAAGTGTGTGTGTGTGTGTGTGTGTGTGTGTGTGTGTGTGTGAGAGAGAGAGAGAGAGAGAGAGAGAGAGAGAGGGAAAGAGAGAGAGAGAGAGAGAGAGAGTGAGAAAGCAGTTTGAGGGGCTCTGCAAGTGCCAAATATGCTGAGCCCTGCTCCCTGTCATGCACGACTGGGTTCTAACTTATCTCAAATTGGAAAGGGTCTCTCCCCACTCTATAAGATCAGACCATTAGCAGTGCTTGAGGGTGATCACTGAGTGGGAAGTGGGAGAGAGCAGGAGAACTCCCTTGTTAGGCCATCTGCGTCCCCAGACAGGGAAAAAGCCTCCTTTGTGCAGCGAGAGGGGTTATTTCGGTCAGGCTTTGAGCGGTTAGTGAACTCCGACCACAGCCACCAAGGCTTGGAAAGCGATATCTTGCCAGTGGCTGGCAGCCAGCAGTCTCAAAGAGCTGAGGAGGCGGGCGCTGGAGGAAGCTGCCTTGTTTGATGTACTTGCTCTTTTCAGATGAGCTCAAGCCCGTTTCATCACGCTCAGGGTCATTAACCAAAAGGGGCAGGTCCAGGCTCCAGGGGACAGCCGGTGGGTCCTGAATGTGAACCTCTCAAATGATTCATCTGCAGCGCGTTCGGCGGGGGGAAGAGGTGGCTGCCGTGGTCTGGGGTGGGTGGAGCGGGCTGTCCCCATCCTGTTGCCCTTTGCCCCTAGGACCATCGCTGCTGCATGCCCTACACCCCCATCTGCATTGCCAAAGCCGTGAAGAACTCAGCCGAGTCAGAGGGCATGAGGCGGGCTCACGTGAGTGGAGCTGCGTGCTGAAGGTGGGATGGGAGGCAGTGAGAAGGGCGAGCCTCCTCGCCTGCTGTGTGGCCAGGCCTGGCACAGTCTGAAGCTCTCTGAGCCTCAGCCTTCTCTCTTGGCATTCCAGAGTCAATGAGAGAATGAAATAAAATACTTGATAGGTTAGATCTTTACAAAGTATAACATATAACACAGAGATATTGATGATGGTAGTATAGAGGATGGTGAAGATGGGAGGATGGTGAAAAGACAGGCTCGATTGGGTTTCAAGGCAGAGGGAGGGTCTAGAAAGATCTGGGCTCAAAGAGTTCTAGACAGTACTGCCTTCTCTGGCTCCTGTGGGGCAGGAGTTCAGCCTTTGGGGGAGCTGCCTGCATGCTCTGAGGTGTGGCCCTTCCTGCCTGTGCCTCAGCTACTAGGAGCAGAGGAGCCCTTTCTCTGATAATGGGAGTTGCTGCAGCCAGCTCCCAGGTGTCCACCCGTAAAGCCCTGCCAGCCGATGGCTGTGCCCTCTAGACCCAACCCTCTCTAGATTGCCTTAGGGCTGGGCTTAATCTGGCCATCTGACCTTGAATGATAACTTAAAAGATGTCTCTATTGTTTGTACAGATTAAAGATGCTGTTGCCCTCTGTGAACTCTTTAACTGGTTGGAAAAAGAGGTTGGTTCTTAGTCTTTATCAAACACATGGATATAGGTTATTCTGATATATCTACATTTGATTGTAACTGTGGCCTCCTCCTGGCTCTGTTGGTCATGTGGGCTAAGATCTTGATCTAATTTTAGTGCTCTCTTATGGTAGTTTTTTCTGTAACTTTGGTGCATGTATACATATTTAAAAATTCTTAATTGTAGAAAATAGTAACAAGGAGGAAGAAAAATTCCATGACAGAGTGGAACCTTTTTGGGCTAGGGGGTTATATTAAGTGGAATTTCATTATAAGGAAAAATGGCTCTTATTACAGGCAAGCTGATTGATTACTTTAGGAGAAAAAGATGTTTGGATACATTTTAAACTTTAAGCCATAACACTTTTTATATTAAATCGATTCTTGGCCATTGGTTTCTTGCCTGTCCATCTCTGTAGTTGACTAGAAGGTGGCTTCTTTGTGCTGTTATGAAACAATATCATGTTCCCTTTAAATAGTATATAAATAACTATAATTGGAGAAAGGAAATATTATCCTTATTCCTATAAGTGTAACTATTTTTCTCCATATTTCCTTCTTGTTTTTCATCTGCATAAATAATTTTTCAAAATATGAACTTTTCTTATGTCTCAGTGTACAGGCATGATTTTGTATTCTGTTTACTTTTTTCACATAGGGTCATAGTGTGAGCTTTGTCTGCGTGCTTTGAGGCCTTAAAGGATCCAAATGGAGACTAATGGAGACTGTATCTAATGGCTAGACTGATTTACTTACCCATTCCTTCTATTTTTTATTGTTTTGGTTGTTTTTTATTTTTCTCATCATTAACCCTGTAATAAAATCTTTGCATTTATCCTTTTTATTTCTTTAGGATAATTTTCTTAGGATGATTTCCTAGGAATGGCTGCTTTTTCGTGTGTGGTACTGGGTGTTGAATCCAGGGGCCTTCTAACATTGAACTACATTCCCAGCCCTTTTTATTTTGAAATAGGGTCATAAGTTACCTCTTGCTGGCCTCAAACTTGCAATCCTCCTGTCTCCACCTACCAAGTATTGGGATTATAGGCATGAGCCACCACATCCACTGCTTTTGAAGTCCTAAACTTTGGTGCATTAAATTTTGGAAGGTTTGAAGATATAATACTATGGCAGAAGAGTTGAGTTAAAAATTAAATGAATAGAAACCCTCTACTTTAGATATCTCAGTCAGAGCCTTTGGAAGTTCCTCCCTGTTAAACAGGAGATACCAGCTGTGTCCTGTAGATTAGACACTTGGGATGTGGAAATTGAGGAAAAAGCAAGCTTTTAATGTGCTCCCTCTTAACATGCATGAGGCACCTATGAGTTTATCTCACTGGGTGATTTAAAACAACTTTCTTGCAGGTTCCCAAAGGTGGTGTGACAGAGATCTCAGCTGCTGACAAAGCTGAGGAATTTCGCAGGTGAGGATCTGTCCAGGAGACCCTAACCTCCTGCTGATTTCCTGGAAGGGCCCTGCTTCCCAGCACAGTCAGTACCTTTCAGCCATTCTGCTCTGTGTGTCTCTGTTCCAGGCAGCAGGCTGACTTTGTAGACCTGAGCTTCCCAACCATCTCCAGTACGGGACCCAACGGCGCCATCATTCACTACGCGTAAGGCATGCGGAGGAGCACGTGGCCTGGCTTTGCTGCTGCTTCCGCACAGGAGCCTGAGCAGGGGAGAGACACTATTTTACCAGAGGCCTCTGTGCCCACCTCTGTATGTCTGTTGAGACTGTAAATTTAGGGGAAATATGACCTTGGAGGTCTTATTTTCTCTTAAATCCCCATGCCTCTGCCTTTTGGGGTCTCTGCTTAGGCTCAGTGTGGCTTTCTCCACAGTGTAGTCAAATGTGTGCCCCTCTTTCTTTTTTGAAGCTGCAGAAATCATCCATAGCTCTAGCAAATTTCTGAGTGTTTTTTTCTTTCCTAATAATAACAGGCTTCTTGATGTACTAGTTCATCCATCTTGTGATCTCCATCACCTCTGTACCGAAAATTCTTACCACTTAGCTGATGGTCAGCCTGTTTTGGGGAGAGAGATAACAGAGCCTGGCAGCCTGATCTAGGGGAGTTTTTATCATGTGATCAATGAGAGCCTCCCTGAAGTGTGAGACAGGAGGGGCTCTGCCATGCTTAGGACTGGCAGGCAGAGCTGCCTGTGGGGATGAAGGGAAACATAACTGGGCGCAGCCATTGGGCTCCAGCTTCAGCTTTGCCCAGCTCAGCCTCTTTGCTTTGCATTGTGAGTCCTGTGCCTCCCCATCTGCAATGTGTACAGTCAGGAAAAGAATACTTGGTCTTCTCTCTGGCTCTATCTAGGTATAATTTATTTCCCCTTTTTAATAATTGCATTTAGAGTTTTAAGTCTTGGGGCAGATTTTGAAGCTGTGTGTGGGAGATAGTCACAGATGTGACCGTACAGTTCTCTCTCATTAATGCTTCCGTTCCAACATAAAAATATCAAAGGGACTTTGGTTTAACTCAGATGATGAATTTCTTGGCTGGATATTATCCTGGAATTTTTCATATGATTAAAGCATTAAAAATGTTCAAACCAAGGGGGGAGGAATTTGCTGCTTCTTTGGCATTTCTTCATGGGGGTGTTTAGAGGCACTGGAGCTGGGCCCACGTCTGGTTCTCTTTTAGTTCAGCTCGTGTGCACACTGGTGCCCTTGTTGCTGGAGAGGGGTGGCACCTGCAGAGAGAAGACTTGGAATGCTCTCATCCCTTTGGGCATTTTCCAGCACGGTGATAATTGTCTAGAAAATGGCATGGGGAAAGTGGGCCACTTTTTAGAAAAACCTTGCGCTCATTTGAAAAAAGTGCTGCAGCAGAAGAGTGTTACGATCCATTCCTCTTCCAGCAGAATCCCCTTCGTTTGTCCCTCACCCTCTGCCTGTCTGGTGGTCTCAGGAGTGAGTGGGGAGGCATCGCAGGGGTCAGGACAGAAGGAGGGACCTGGAGGCTGAGGCAGGGCCCAGGGTCCCCAGAGACTAATGAGGCTGTGGCCACTCCAGGCTGCTCCTGTCCCCATTCCCACGACTCAAGCTTATTCCTGTTGCCTCTATAGTTCTTCTTTTCATGGTTTTTACAATGATCTCTTGAACACCTGTTTTGCTCCAGACACAAACAGAGGTAGATATAAAGAAATGTGCTATTCTTCCTTGAGCTCTTTATCTAGTTGGGGAGATAGGTCCAGTGAGTCTTTAAATAGTAGAAATTTAATCCTAGTTAAAATAATTCATTGGGAAACATTTTCTTTTGATATAATTTCAGACTTAATTAAGTTTTAAGAATAGTACAAGGAACTCTTGTGTTGCCCTCTTCTCAGACTCACCTAGTGTGTGCACCGGTGGAATAACTGACTTTTAATTGACTCTGTTAGGCCGGTCCCTGAGACGAATAGGACCTTGTCGCTGGATGAGGTGTACCTCATTGACTCGGGCGCTCAGTACAAGTAAGTGAACTGGACGGGGCCGCGGAGAACTTGATCTGGACTCGAGGTGGTTGAGTAGGTGGACAAGCTGCTCTCCAGCTGAGGGCACCCAGCTGCTCATCTCATTCCATGCTGGCCGCTGAGGGACTCGTTCCTGTCTTGTCCTTTCTCTCACCCCTAGTTGAAATAGCCCAGTTGTGACTCTTTTCCCACAAAAAGATTGTTTGATAGAAATGTTGAGTCCCTGGCTGGAGGTTGTTAAAGTACTAAATAAATAACTGGAATGAACTAAGCTCTTGGAAAGCTTTCACCCCAGCCCATGGAACTGCCCGCCAGCTCCCCAGGGTCTTAGGAAGTGAGGGTTCATTTTGCGTGAATGAATGTATGAGGAGTGAGGACAGCCTCTACATTTCTGAATTTTCTTCTTCATGTCTCACTGCTTTCACAGTTGTTTGCTCGAGCATAGTTTCTCAGAAGAGAGCCTAAGATTTGGCTGGGTCTCTATGTGGGACTCCAAGAAGGAGCAAGAGTAGGGTGTGTCTAAACTAGAGAGCACGAGCAAGGCCCGTGAGAGCTCCATTCCCCCTGCAGTTGGGACTGTGGAGAGCCAGTTATTATGTGACCTCAGCCAGCTATGGTGTAACCACAGCCTCACCTTGGGACACGTGGGCTGCTGTTAATATCAGCCTAGAGCTAAGGGCCCCAGGATCACTTGATAATGGCGTAACTTCTTCACTCTGAATTTTAGCAGGATTCTGGGAGTTTTCCTTTCTACATCATGGATGTGGACGAGGGTCTGTTAAGAGATGTATTTTTAGTGTCTCTACCTAGTAAACCCTCACTTTCCTAGTAGGAGGAAATGTATCTTGGCCCTCTTTTGCTAGAAACAGGCTCCTATGTATTTTATCCTCCTCCTTGTCGCTCATAACCCTAATGATGGTGTCTTTCATGGAACAGTCTTCACGTTGTAGACCAAAACTACTTCATCAAGCCAATTTTGCAATCACACTTTATCTCAGTTTTTATAACAACTTTATTGAGATATAATTAACATATCATTCAATTCATGCACGTAAAATATAAAACTAATTTTTTATATATGCAGATTTGTGCATCCATCACCACCATCAATTTCAGAACATTTTCATCACCATAGGAGAAAACCTCATACCCATACCCATTAGTAGTCACTGCCCTTTTCCTCCACCCTAGAGCCATTGCTGCACTTTCTGTGGATTCACTCATTCTGGACACGTCAGACAAGTGGACTTGTATAATATATGGCTTCTTTCACGTAGGGTAATATTTTCTTTTTTTTTCCTGCAGTACTGGGGATTGAACCCAGGGGCATTCTACTCTGAGCTACACCCCCAGCCCTATTTTTTATTCTTTATTTTGAAACCAGGTCTCACTAAGTTGCACACAGGGCCTCACTAAGTAGCTGAGGCTGGTCACGAACCTGCGATCCTCCTGTCTCAGCCTCCCAAGTACTGGGATTACAAGCGTGCGCCACCACACCTGGCTAGCATAATATTTTCAAGAGTTACCCATGTTGTGGTGTCTATCAGTATTTGATTCCTTCACATGTCTGAATAATATTCCTTTGTATGTATCCATCACATTTTGTTTATTCAGTTGATAGAGCTTTGAGTTCCTTCCACTCTTTGGGTATAATGAATAATACTGCTATGAACATTCATGTGTAGGTTTTGTGCACACTTATATTTTCAAATCTGTTGGGTATATACGTAGGAGTAGAAATTCTGGCTCATATGGTAACTTTATGTTTAACCTTTTTAGGAACTACAGACTATTTTCCAAAGTGGCTGCTCAGTTTTATATGCCCACCAGCAGTGTATGAGGGTTCCAATTTCTACATATACTTGCCTGCCTCATATTTGGAAAAATGGTTACTTTGACTGGAAACTCACTTTTTTTTTCTGTTTTTGAAAGGGATGGAACCACAGATGTGACGCGCACCATGCATTTTGGGACTCCTACAGCCTACGAGAAGGTAAGGTGGAGGGAGAAACTCAGGAGGCCCTGTTCTGCTTTCTTAAGAGGAGCACTGCTTTCATGAAAGGGGGTTGTATAAATATGTAAAAATCACATGTGGCATAGTACAATCCGTCATTTTTGTGAAGTCAGGCTTATCTGGTTTTTGAGGACTATTAATTAGGTATTGGAGGCTAAGACATTTGGAGAAATTTTAAGAGCATTCTGTTGTCAGGGCGGCTCAGGATCAAGCTTCGGCCTTTAAATAGCTTCGGCCTTCTCTGGAGTCAGGAACTCTCTTGGGGATGGCGGAGTAGTGAAACGTATGCTTTACAAGCAGCATCTAGATTTGATTCTGAGAGCTGCGCCCTTCTTTCTTCAAGTTCATTGTTCCTGTTTACAGGCTCACTTTTCAAGAAGCTTTCTGAAATGACAGACGCTGTTCAGTTTCTGGTGTGACAGGCAGGGAGAAGGGAAGCAGAGCTGTGAGGGAGAGAGATGTGGATCGGGGGCTTGGAGGCCTGGCTTCAGATCCTTTCTGCTGTTCACTGGCTCCAGGACCTTGGACAAAGCACTTAGCATCCATAAAGATGGGGATAACAGTACCATCTCTCAGGCTGGTTGTGTGAAGTTCCATGAGCCAGTGAGTTCCTGGATCATAGTCTCTGCTCAGCGAATGCTGGTTGAGTCTCTGAGCGAACGTGTCTGCCCATCAGAGCTCCTTCAGGAGGACATTATCCAAGGAAGAGGGTGTTCTATGATGCGGCGGGCAGATTTCCTAGTCTTGGTGCCTTGCCCTGTCCCTTTGTAGGCACCAGCACCTTGCTTAGAAGAGTTTGGGTCTTGGGTACAGGAGCCCTTTGATGTGACTCTGTGTTGTGGAAAGAACCCCAGACCAGAGTGAGGCGTGTGGAGTTTCGGTCCTGCCTCTGCTCCTTACTGGGAAGCCACTAGCCTTCCAAGAAGTACTTTTCTTGTCTGAGCAGTAGGGATGACCCCTGAGGAGGGCCTGGTGGTGAGGAGCCCAGATGCCTGGCTGTGAGGCCAGGTGCTGCCATCGGGCGCTGTGACCTGGCATGCTGCTCAGTCCCTCTGTGGGTGAGGATGACGACAGTGCCTCCCTCACACAGTGAAGAGTCGGATCAAGTGTACAGTGCCTGGTGCTGTCAGCGGTAGCTAGGTCATTAGTACTTTTTATTATTTTCTTCATTCTTTCGAAGGCTCACATGACATAGAATATATCAGAATGTTCATTACGTGGTAAGTCCTGTGGGTCATCTCTCTGATGGTGCATTTTTACTAAATTTAATTTCAAGATTTCTGAAAAATTGGCCATGGCCAGGCTTTTTACCTGCCAGATATTTTTTTTTTTCCTTTTCACTCCAGTTTTCTCTGTAGCATTGCTAAGAACTTTTACAGGCACAATTTTCTGAACTACCAGAAAACTCTAGGATTGAAATGTCTGTCCCCGTTCTGCAACATGCCCCTGGGTTTTCTTTGGCAGGAATGCTTCACATATGTCCTCAAGGGCCACATAGCTGTGAGTGCAGCCATTTTCCCGACTGGAACCAAAGGTAGGTGGTTCCTTCTGTCACACGGCAGCCTCGTTTTCTCATTCAGGAGTCAGACATGTCTAAGTTTGAGTGGAAGCACATGTCCTTTCCTTCGCTGTGTCCCTAGTCCACTGAAGGCCCTGCCAGGGTGAGTAGGGGTGCTGCATGGGGTGAGGCTCCTGGACCCACTGACCGAGCTCAGAGCACGCCAGGAGCAGGCTTAGGACTGGGCCTGATGCCAGTCCTGCAGCTGTTCCCTGACCACGTATGGAATTGGAGCCACACATGGGTGGCTCCCAGGAAGGGCAGACTGGGCACGAAGGCCTCAGGGCTCAAGTGGGAGTTGGTACAGCCTCCCGCCGCAGCCCTGGGCCAGTGCTTCCTTTGATGATCCTTGTTGAGATTTATTTATTTTACTGGGATCCTGACTTTAAGAGATATACTTCTTTGCTAGAGGACTGGTAGATTGTGCATTGGACTGGCAAGACCTGGGCCTTGAATCTGGGCATGTACTCATCTCCCTGAGCCTCAGTTTCCTTATCTGTCATGCCTGCCTTCCTGCCTGAAGTCTGGTTAGAATCTCATCTTTGTTACTCTGAAGCCTTCGGGTCCCAGAGCTGGGAAGGGAATGTCTGCGTCACCTAATGCAGCTTTCCTCTGTAGCAGGTCCTGTTCCCCTACCAGCACCCAGGACAGATGATCCCCTAGCTTCAGACTGAGCTCTGACGGCTCCTGAGGAGCTCTGATTGTCAGAAAGTTTCTTCCTTGTGCTGGGCTGAAATCTGAACTCTCCAGTAACTTTTACCCATTGGTTTCAGTTTTCTCCTGGAGCCAAACATAATAAATCTAATCTCTAAAGTGCTACGCAAATGTCATCAAGTGGCTCTTTATATGTCTTTCAGGCCACCTTCTAGACTCCTTTGCCCGTTCGGCTTTATGGGATTCTGGCCTGGATTACCTGCATGGAACAGGACATGGTGTTGGGTCTTTTCTGAATGTTCACGAGGGTCCTTGTGGCATCAGCTATAAAACCTTCTCCGATGAGCCCTTGGAGGCGGGCATGATTGTCACTGATGGTAGGTGTCCCTCGCATAGGGGTCATACTGGGATCCCTGAGTCTTTGGGACAGCTCTGTGTTGGTTCTTTTATTTTTCAATTTAAATTAAGTTGGCAATAATGTCCCGTCCTTGAATTAATAGCAACAGCAACAACAAACTTTTCCGATTATAAATGTGATACATATTCATTTTAGAAAAAGTAAGATGATGGAACAGTATAAAAAGAATATGAAAATCATTTGCAGTCCCACCACCCAGGGAAAACATGATGTAGTATTTTACTGTTAGTTTTTTGTGTGTGTGTGGTACTGGGGATGGAACTCAGGGGCATTCTACCTCTGAGCTATACCCCCAGCCCTATTTTATTCTTTTGTTTTGAAACAGGGCCTCACTAAGTTGCGGAGGGCCTCACTAAGTAGCTGAGGCTGGCCGCGAACCTGCAGTCCTCTTGTCTCAGCCTCCCAAGTACTGGGATTACAAGTGTTCACCACCACACCCGGCTTCAGCTTTTGTTTTTTTATATAGGTAGAAAATTTAAAAAAATTATCAAGATCATATGGATGTATTGTATTCGGCTTGCTTATTTAACATATTGCCTTTCCCCATTTGTTGCCAAATATTTGTAAATGTATTTTAATGTCTACATCATTGTGTCCTGCATGGTGCATAAATATACACCACGATTTATTTGGCAGATCTCTTATTACTGCCCAGCAGCCAGTTTTCATACTTCAGAGCTGTCCTGTATCTCACGTGCCTGTATATCAGTTGTGGCCATATGGAGGCAGGTGGCATCTCTGGGGTCTCACACCCAGAGAGGGTGGCCCTTCTCCTGTCTCTTCTCCCTTGGGGCTGGTGGTCATCTAGGAGTCCAAGCTCCTCTGTGTGCAGCTTCACTGTGGCCTCTTCTCACTGTGGCATTCTGTTTGTTTTAGAGCCAGGATATTATGAAGATGGGGCTTTTGGGATTCGCATTGAGAATGTTGTCTTGGTGGTTCCTGTGAAGACCAAGGTGAGTATTTATTTAAAAATGTTTCCAGCCGGGCGTGGTGGTGCACACTTGTAATCCTAGTACTTGGGAGGCAGAGACAGGAGGATTGCAGGTTCCTGGCCAGCCTCAGCAACTTAGTGAGGCCCTCCACAACTTAGTGAGACTCTGTTTCAAAATAAAGAATAAAAATAGGGCTGGGGGTGTAGCTCAGAGGTAGAATGCCCCTGGGTTCAATCCCTAGTACTGCAAAAAAAAAAAAAATTCCTACTTCCTATTGTAAGAAGATGATGACTTTTTGTCTTCAGAGCCAAGAATGTGCTATTCTGGGGCCAAAATGGAGCTTCCTTCCCTTGATACCAGGGACCTTACTAGAATTTACTGTACTCTCCTGAAAGAAAATCCTTAGTGAACTGGGACCCCAGCACTGTTACTCATGGAACCCATGGCTGGCCTCTGCTTGATGTGATTTGAAGCTGTTTCGTAGAGGCAGCTTGTTGTTGTGAAGTCCCCTCTGCCTGTTCAAGGTGCAATTCCCAGGTCCTGCCAGGCCCTGAGTCACAGTCTCCAGGGCAGGACCCTGGCAGCTATGAGCTCATTATACTCCCCAGGGGGTTTTATCAGGTAACGTTGAGGAAGCTTGAGTTTTATTATGAGCCAGGCCTCATAGGCAATGCAATACAAATGCTTCGCCCTCTCCCCTGTCAGGGCTACCAAGAGGCTGCAGGGTTGAAGGCACAAGGCTTTACCTAGGTCTGTTTGCTCCTCCCCCTTTGGTGATTATGCAAATGAACAGCCTGAGGAAAGTAGCTTCCTAAGGCTGCAAAGAGGAGGTTGACCTGGGGATCTCTCTGCCCCTGGAAGTCACTGTTCTTGGAAGTGGCCTTCCACCTCATTCCCAGAGGCCCTCCAAGGAACAGAGACCCAGCATACGCTGTGTGCCCAGATGGACAGCTGTGCTTCCACCTGGTGGTCAAGGCCAACCACATAGCTGACTGTTAGAAATAAAGATTTGGGGGACTTATACCCCACCAGAGTCCTGAGAACCAAAACCAGAGGTGCTGCTGAGCCCAGACACACGCCCTAACCCTGCTTCCTCTATCACAGTAGCTGTTAGCTTTGCGGACCTGCTGCTGGGAGCCCCTCGGTGTGTGTTGGCTGGCTGTCCTGGTGGCACAGGCTGTTCACCGTGGGGCAGCTCTTGGACAGGAGCATCAGCTGTGTCCATGCCCCTGTGTGCCTGTGAAGAATGGTGACCAGATAGCCACTTCTTGGCTCCCAGTTACATCCGGCTCTGAGGGGTCCAGGCTTGGTGGAGAGGCCTTATGGCGGTTCATCGTGGTAAAGAGGAATAAAAGCTGTTTTCTTCCTTCTCCCACAGTACAATTTCAGTAACCGGGGAAGCCTGACCTTTGAACCTCTCACCTTGGTTCCGATCCAGACCAAAATGATAGATGTGGATTCTCTTACAGACAAAGAGGTAATGGAGGAGTTTTGGGGGCAGTGGGGAGGGCAGTGACAGTAGGGGTGGGGGGGACAGCTACCCTAAATTCTCTGCTCCATTCTCACTATTTTTTTTGTGTGTGGTACTAGAGATTGAACTCGGGGCATTCTACCTCTGAGCTACACCCCCAGCCCTTTTTTATTTTTTGTTTGGAAACAGGGTCTCACAAGGTTGCTGAGAGTCTTGCTATGTTGCTGAGGCTGTCCTCCAACCTGTGATTCTCCTGTTTCAGCCTCCCAAGTCCTGGGACCACAGGCATGCGCCACCATGCCCAGCCCATTCTCACTTTTTAATTTAGACGTCGAGGCCAGCTGAATCTGAATGTCTGTGGTCTCCTGAGGACCTGGGAGCTTTTCCTACTTTGCTGGGTCTCCAGGCAGCGGTGGTCCTGCCCCTTAGCTGTGTGTAGGAGCAGTAGGCCATTGCTTTTCTGGAAGAAATAGCTGCACTGCTTTGCTATAGCTGCACTGAGACGTGTTTAGCAAACATGGGCCCATTTGTCTTCCCTACAGAAAGCCAGATGGATGGCGAGGCCCCTTGGCCACTGCGTATGCAGTTTGTTTTCTTATGTTGCATAAAACATTAAGGAAATGGGAAGCAAAATCTATTATATGCCCAGTTTTCACCCAGCTGAGGAGAGAGGTGGTGCCAGCCTTGTTGTTGCTGCCGTGGTCACTCTGGGGCTGTCAAGCTCTTTGCAAATCCCTGGACACAGTAGTGCTCACTTATCAAGCTCAGAGGATTACAGGTTCAAAACCCCTTCAGAGCCTAGAGTAAGTCCCCAGGCTCACGAGGCCAGGTGAGGTGGCAAGCTGGGGGACCGGAGTAAGGCTGGAGGGATCAGGCAGGTGATCAAGGTCAGAAAAGAAGCACAGTTCAGAAACAGGGCAGGAATAGTTAGCACTGGCAGACAAAACAGTTCTCAGATCAGGAGGCTGGAAGCCAGGACACAAATTCCAGAGCAGGCAGGGGTCAGAAGTCCCTGAAAGAGGCAGGTGACTGGTGGGAGCCCAAGGCAGGACAAGTGTAGCAGGATACTCTAGGGAGAAGAAGCTTTTGTTACCCGAGGCAGCCGCAGGCCTCATCTCAGGGACCTTCAACCTACTGGGGCAGGCCCATGTCCTTAGAGGGGCCTGTGTGGGCCCCCTTCTTGGCACTCAGGGAAAGGGCCTCCAGGGCTCAGGAGCTCTGTCTAGTAAAACGATAGGATAGCATGCTCCTAGCTAGAAGCCTCTTCTGCCTTTTCCAGCTCACACATGGGCCAGAGGGGAAGGTCATCCACTCCTGCCTGGCTTTCCTCTGTGTTTGGGCTCCTCTACGTGGTTCAACCCAGCATTCTCACTTAAAGACCCTGGAGCGGCCTGTTGATACTGGTTTATTCAGCTTGTAGGTGGATACAGTGTGAGATGCAGCCTGTCAGCAGCCTGGTGACAGGTGTGTCTCTTCATGGGGAAGAGTCCTGCCAGCAGTCCAGGGGCTCTGCTGCAGCTCCCACAAATGATGCCTTAGGTGAAAGGGATAAGAACACATGTGGGCATGGGAGCCACCCTGCTTACGAGCCCCGTGCCCCGGAGGAAGCAGGGTCTGTTGTAACGACCCTTGGACACCGCTTCCAGGTTCTTAGTGAGGGACTCTCTGGTTATAAGTCACTTTGCTTTCTTGGAAGCCCAAGGCTCTGGCTTCCACCAAGTAATTGTAGGTCATGCAGTCCTGTTTACACAAAATGCACAAATCAGGAGGCATTTGTTCCATCTGATGCTCCACTTTATTTAGGGAATTAGTGTGTGAGGAATGTTAAGCAAGGTCATTTTCCTTGAAGGAGAAAGTTCTGTTAACCTGTGAGTTATGGTTCACCCATGACATTGGATATAGACCAATGGGATGTCTTTATCCAGTAGCTCATTACTGTACCTTATGCAGCTAAATCACTGAAATATTAGTTTGGCCAGTTACTCTTTTTTTTTTTTTTTTTTGCGGTACCGGGGATTGAACGCAGGGGCATTCTACCTCCGTGCTACACCCCCGGCCCTATTTTTATCCTTTATTTTGAAACCGGGTCTCACGAAGTTGCGGAGGGCCTCACTAAGTAGCTGAGGCTGGCCGCGAACCCGGATCCTCCGGTCTCCGCCTCCCAAGTACTGGGATTACAAGGGTGTGCCACCACGCCCGGCTGGCCAGTTACTCTTTACAGGGCAGATAATATCTTTTTATTTGGGGAATTATAAACAAGTTTCCACAAATAACAGCAGATAACCGTATTTAACATACCAAGCAAAGTACAGTATCATTTATTATCTCTTTTTGGAGAAATTTCCCTTTCCTGTATACCCCGTAGTAAGTCTGGGATCCAGTCTGTCTTCAGGGACTAGACAACAAGCTTCTGTCCACTGGGCTTCCTTTAGGGAGTTTGCAGGTTGGGGCTGCATTCCATCATTTGTCACCAGATGGCAGCAGAGGACCTTGGTTAGATGGGAATTGGGGCAGCTGCAGACTGTCAGGGCCTTGGGATATTGCTAAGGACCTGGTTGGAGGCTGGTTGGATGTTCCCCTCCCTCCCTGCTAGCCAAAGGGCTTTAGGAATGTCCCTGTGGCCCCAGGGTTCCACCAGGCCACAGCCGCCTTCACTGCTGAACTGCTTGGGGGGGGGGCTGCTTCGTAGCCCTGCCCGGCCTTGCTTGCTGCTGACACTTAGCAGTTCCCTTGCTTTTGACACCCCTCCCCCACTTCGCTCAACTCCCATCAGGCAACAGGCTCTTATCACTGGGAGTCCGGGCCCTGGCCTTCAGAACCAGGTGGCAACACCCCCCATCTGTCTGTCCTCATCCATTATTGGGCACACAAGCTCATCCCGACCCCTCAGCCAGACTTCAGTACCAGGCCCAGACTCTAACACCACTGTGTCTGTGAGTGTAATGGGGTTCGTTTGTTACAGCCACTCCAATGGCAGTTCAGTCTCAGCAGTCTTGCCACAGCTAGGCGTACGGGCAGTTCATCCTGTGGACAGTGAAGAAAGTGGCTTGTTGTTTTCTTGATAAAACCTGCTTCAGTCCAGCCTTCTCTTCCCACCCTGCTAGGAGGGAGATTTTACCCTTTTACCTGCTTAAGAGCTTTGCCATCAGGCCTAGTGGATCAGCCCCACCCAGGCACCAGGTTCCATCAGCACCTTCTTCTTTTTCATCTTTTTCTACCCCGTGGTGTGGTTGCCATTCCCCCAGGGAGCTGAAAATCAAGCTCACTCCCAACCCTGTGCTGTAGCACCACAGTCCTTGACCACCAGGGTTTTAAGTCGTCTGACAGCCAGAAACAAGACCCACCTGGGCTTGGCTGATCCTCATTTATTCAGCCCCCTTAGTGGACATAGGATGGGAAGCCCAGCATGTTGGCAGGACAGCTTCAAAAGACGTCCTCAAAGCCAGCCAAGGCCACTTGGGTCTACCACCACCCCAGGGTGGCTCAGGTCTCAGGGGACGAGTTCACACGCGTGGGTACTGCAGCTGCCGGCTTAGCGACCCCTGCCCCAGCTCTCCTGGAATGGCCTGTGGGTGTCCCTCCCAAGGGTCCCCTCACGAGGAACGCCTGGTCACACGTTGGACTGCACTCAAGGAAGCCAAAGCCATAGCTTGCAACCAGGCGTTTCTTGGTTCCCTTGTAATCATTGCCAGTCCATAGGAATTAGACTCTTCTGGAAGCTCTTTTACCATGAACAATGTGGCCTGGTTCCATCCATCTTCAGGGAAATAGACATAAGGAAATCATCTCTCCGTGAGCAGGGAGAAAGGGCTCTGTGCACCTTTACTCTCAGCTTGTGGTCTCAGCACACCAGCCCCTCACTGTTGGCCTTTGTGCCTGTGTAACGGTATGATGCTATATAATACATGTCCTTTCTTCTTTGTCCTGTAGCTCGACTGGCTCAATAATTACCATGAGACCTGCAGGGATGTGATCGGGAAGGAACTGCAGAAACAGGGCCGCCAGGAAGCTCTCGAGTGGCTCATCAGAGAGACGCAGCCCATCTCCAAGCAGCATTGATACCTCCTTGGCTTTGTTTTGTAAAACGCTCCGGAGAAAGGAAGAAACATGGCAGACCCCCAACATCTTTCCCCTCTCCTCCTCTTCCTCCCTAACTCCCCTTTTTACTTTTAGACTCTTAAGAAGAACTGAATCTTCTTATCCTCTTTGATATTTTCTTGCAAACAGTCTTTTATGACTTTTTAATTGTTGAGAATGAACCAGAAATAAAATTGCTACACTGGAAGAAGGGTCCCCACAAAGCTGAAGACTCGACGAGGGGAGACACCCAAGTTCTCTGGCCAGTGATGGTGAATCGGCGAGGGCTCCATGATGGTCACGTTCCAGGTGCTAGTTACATCATTCATGATCACCTTGATGCTCACGTGACTATATCTATGATCAGTGAATAAAAATGGCAAAACTGCTTTGTCCCAGCTGTCTTCCTTCCTCACGGTGCAGTCCCCTAGCAAGTCAGGCAGGCTGATACTCAGTTGGCCTCTGTGCACATGTTTGCTAGGTAGAGGCTCTCTTTAAGAGAGACCCTGGGCCTCCCTGCATATTTTCTGGCTTAATTATAAGCATGCATTTTCTCTAGAAAAACTAGTATTTTGGTATTTTTATTATCAAAAGTTAAAAAAAATCTTTTAAATGTGTCCTATCCAAAACACAATTCTGTCAAGAGGGACAGTCCTCCATACCCATCCTCCAGGAGTTGCTGCAGGCATCTCACTCATGCCGCCATCGCTCTCAGTGTTCTATTATTTGTAGACAGCGTTTTGCAACAGGTGTCCAGGATTCCTGTTCTGCAGGCTTTCTCTTGACTTTCACATGTGGAGAAAGCCCCAAGGGCCAAGAGAGTTCGTGTCCCTGTGACCTCGCCATCATGGTTGGGGGTGGGCACATAGGCCTTCTCATTCCTCGGTTGGGATATCTGAGGTTTGTCCTACTCTGTCTCCTGGAATCCCAGTGGCATTGAGCCCAGCTGCCCACTGTGGTAACTTGCACAGTGACAGACTGTATTTTCTTCTTTCTCTTCTGTGTCTTGTTTTCTCTGTCTCCCTTCACTGTTTCCTGGTACCTCGATAAACCTTGTCTTTGGGCCTGCTGCTTTAGGAACCTAACATAAGACGTGCTGCTTAAGTGTAACCACTACTATCTACTACTGTTTTTGCCAACTTCTTTCTTTGTGTTCATCACTCAGCAAAATATTGAATTAGTATGTGTTTATGTATTAAAGAACATATATGTACATACATTGACATGTATACTACATGTGCAAATATTTGATCATTCTTTATCTGTTATACAATTGCCTTTTTAACTTGGCAGTATACCCATTAGTTTTTCATATTGATACATAGATCTAATTATTTTTAATGACTGGACTATTCCATTTTATGGCTATGTTCTTTTAAAAATTGGTCTCATTAAATTTCTTTTTTTACAATAATGCTAGTTTTAGACTAATAATAAAATAGTCTCTTAATGTAGAAAACAAAAATGGAGTCACAAACCATTGTTACAATAATACTAGCTTTTATATTTGCCTGTGCATTTAGCTTTATTGAGATCTTTATTATTTATTTTGTGGTACTGGGGATTGAACCCAGAGGCATTCTACCTTTAAGCTACACCCCTAACCCTGTTTTTTGTTTTGAAGCAGGGTCTTGCTAGATTGCGGAGGGCCTTGCTAAGTTGCTGAGGCTGGCTGCAAATCTGCAATGCATCTCAGCCTCCCAAGTACTGGGATTACAGGTGTGCATCACCATCTTTTATTTTTTTATGTGGCTTCAAGTTACTGTCTTGTGCCTTTTTATTTCACATTGCAGGATCTCTTAAGCATTTTTTTGCAGGGTAGGTTTAGTGTTAATGAACTTTCTCAGCTTTTGTTTATTTGAGAATGTCTTGGTTTTTTCCTTGCCGTGTGTGTGTGTGTGTGTGTGTGTGTGTGTGTGTGTGTGTTACTGGGGATTGAACACAGAGGCATTCTACCTCTGTGGTACACCCCTAGTCCTTTTTATTTTTTGTTTTTGTTTTTCAAATGGTCTCTGAGAGTCTCGCTAAGTTACTGAGGCTGGTCTTGAACCTGTGATCCTCCTCTCTCAGCCTCCCAAGTACTGGAATGACAGGTATGTGCTACCATGCCTGGTTTTCCCTTACTTTTGAAGATGAGTTTTGCTAGATGTAGGCTTCTTGGTTGACAGTTTTGTTCTTTTAGCACTTTGAATATATTGGCCCACTGCTTTCTGGCCCAGTATTTGGAAGGGCAAGGTCCCTTTTGCCCACTCTAGCTCCTCCAAGCTCTGTGCAGGTTGCTCCAGGAACCTATGCACAACTCCCTGTCAGGGGGCCAGCGGTGGGCTATGGTAGCTGGTACTGTGCTGAGCTGAAATCAACCAAAGTTAATATTGATTTACTGTCTAGCACCTTCTCCTGGAAGTTGCAAGCTTTGAGTAGACTCCGGGGTCCTAAAAAATAGTTATAGTGGACAGATTCTGCCAGTGCAACTGCCGTCTAAAGGACATAAAACTTAAGCCATATTTTAAATTTGAGTGGCTTTGACTGATGGATAAATACAAGTATACTTTGGCCATTCATCAGCACACGGTTGGCAATGTCCACTACTCTAGCCAAAGGAGCAGAAAATATAAGAACCAATCTGTACTTACCATTCAGAAGCAGAGTGGCAGAAAGGAAAATTTTGCTAGTAGGGTGAGCCTAAGTTGACAATACTTAAAAAACAAACTGCCCAACATTTTGTCGTTGCTGCTGTTTATTTTTCCACTTAAGAATTCTTGATTCCAACTTACTATGTGGGAGGAAGCAAGATATGCATTTGCTTTTCAGGTTATATTTGTAACAAGGTCAGAAAAACATAGAAGCAGTGCCTCCCAATAATGGGATAAATTTCAGCTCCTGATCAATCCTTGAATGTCTTTTGTTTGTACTTGCTCATATTTCTTTTCTTTTTTTTGTGGTTTTGGGGATTAAACCCAGGAGAGTTCTACCTCTGAGCTACACCCCCAGCCCTTTTTATTTTTTGTTTTGAAACAGGGTCTTGCTACATTACTAAGAGTCTCGCTAATTTGCTAAGACTGACCTCGAACCTGTGATCCTCCTGTCTCAGCCTCCCAAGTACTGGGGTTACAGGTGTGTACCACCACACACTTGCTCATATGTCTGATAAGTACTGTAAGGTTGGACTTAAAAGAGAAATCTCTTGCCAAATGATAGAATGTATTAATCCTATTTCTCACTTATCATCCCTCTGGAAGGCAGGAGGCCTTCCCTTAGGACTCAGGCTGTCATCTCCTCTGATGTCCTGAAAGCTTCTCAGAGGAAATGGGTGCTGTGAGTCACAGTTGAAACAGACCACAACTCAAGTGTGATGGTAACTCTGCTGTTTGCTCATCAGGCTGTTAAGCCTGTCACTTCCCAAGGCAGCCTCAGAGCAGTTTGACTTAATTGGCTCCAGCCTGAGAAGCAGAGCTCAGCAGGTGTGGTGCCTGGAGTCCCTGCCTGGGCTGCAGTTGTCTCAGAGACCTAAACTAGGCAGGATGGTCCCATAAAGACTGAGGACCAGAGTAAAACTCTAATGTGCCAAGGATCAGAGGGAAGATGGCAAGATAAAAAATGTGGATCAAAAGAATCCTTTACTTTTAAATAAATGATAAAACAATGTGGAGTGGGAAAACAGGCATTCTACTAAATTACAGAATGACTCCAAGGAAGAATCCTATCTTGTTTCTGTCTTGCTCACTTCATTTCCTGGTGCAGCTTTGCTCCTTCCTTTCCTTCCTTCCTTCCTTCCTTCCTTCCTTCCTCCCTCCCTCCCTCCCTCCCTCCCTTCCCTTTTTTTTTTGGTACTGGGGATTGAACTCAGGGGCATTCTACCTCTGAGCTACACCTCCATCCCTATTTTATTTTTATTTTGAAAGAGGGTCTTGCTAAGTTTCTAAGGCTGACCTCGAACCTGTCTCAGCCTTCCAAGTACTGGGATTAGAGGTTTGCACCACCATGGCTGGCTCCTGGTGCAATTTTATGTATAAGGTAGTGAGGATCTAGGAAGGGTACAGATGCAGGCCCCTGCAGTGAACACACTGGGAAGGGAGGGGTGACTTCTGGGATGCTTGGCACCCCCTGGTCTTTCTGTGATGCTTGCACCTGGGACAGAGCCCTGTCCCCCACCATCCCAGCTCTCCAGCTTCTGTCTCTGGGAGGTGGGCCTGCATCTGATTGGCTGCAATAACCAACAGTCATTTCTTATCAGACCAGTTCTGGATTAGGAGGGGACAATTGTGAAGGGAACCCAGGAGTTCTAGTGGGCAATGAGGGAAGCATTGCTCTTGGGTTTCCCAGCAGCTGTGTTTATGCAGCAGTGGCAGGGAGACTCAATATGAAACCCTGTGCCTTTCAGTGCTCGCACTGCTGGCTTCTGGGGGAGGCGGGGAGGCAGGTCGTAGTGCCTGTGGGCCTCCAGAGAGGAGGTGGGGTGCTTGGCAATTGTAAAGCCTATTCTGTGGTTGCTAGGTTCCTGCAAGTAATCAGAGGACAGAAGATTAAAAAATTCACAGGATCTTTTATTTTTTTTGGTACTGGGGATTGACACCAGGAGCATTCTACCTCTGAGCTACACCCCCACACCCCTTTTATTTTTCTTTATTTTAAAACAGGAGCTTGCTACATTGCTGAGGTGGCACTACGTTGCTAAGGCTGTCCTCCAACCTGCAATCCTCCTGTCTCAGCCTCCCAAGTACTGGGATTACAGGTGTGCACCACCACGCCTAGCCAAGGATCTAAGAACCAGGGTTTAAAAACAAAAATGCAGATTCTGGCAACTTGTGCCATAGTTTTTTAATTCCTCCAAATTGCTCCATAGATACAGAGAAGCTGGCGTCCTGTCCTCGGGCAGGGCTCCTGGTACCAGGGGTGCTACCTCTGCCTGGAGCCCCTTCCTACCCTTCGCCTCTAATTGCTTCCCTTCTTCAGCATCTACTTCAAGTTTCTTGATTGCTCCACCTGGAAGCCCCCGCTCTGTTTCTGTCGCATGTGTTGTCCTCTATTCTACCTTCCCCGATGCTGCCTAATTTTCCTACATCACTATTTTTAAAAGCAAACTTTATTGTGTAGCACAGTTTTAGATTTTCTGCGAAAATAATAGGGAGTTCCTTTATATCCCACATCTAGTTTCTCCTGTTATTAACATCTTACGTTAATATGGTACATTTGCCACAATTAATGAGCCAATGTTGATGCATTGTTAGTAACTAGAAACCACATTTTATTCAGATTTCCTTAGTTTTAATCTAACGTCTGTATCTGTTCCAGGATCCCATCCAGAATGTCACATTACATTTAGCTGCCATGTCTCTTTAGGTTGTGACAGTTTCTCAAACTGTATTTGATGATGTTGACAGTTTTGAGGAATACTGAGCAAATGTTTTGTGGAATATCCCTCTTGGGATTTTCCTCATGATCAACCTGTGGTTCTGCATTTTCAGGGGGAGGTTCACAGAGATAAAGTGCTGTTTTCATAACATCACATTAAGGGAACATACCACCAACAGGACTTTTCACTGTTGAAGTTGACCTTGATCATCAGAATGAGGAAGTTTTATCATATTTCTCCATTGTGTAGTTGTTCTTTTTATTTTTTTATTAATTTGTTTGGATAGAACCCAGGGTCTTGCACACACTAGGCAACTATTCTACCATTGAGCCACACTCCTATCCACTAACTCATTTCTTGAGAAAGGATTTTGCTAGGTTCCCCGGGCCTTGAACCCATGATCCTCCTGCCTCAGCCTCCCTAGTAGCTGGGACTTCAGGCGTGAGCCACTGAGCCTGGCTACCGTTACTCTTCTAACTCCTCTTTCTATGCTGTTCTCTTGGGAGTGAGTCACTATGAGTTGCCCACACTTCAGGGGTGAGAAGTTGTGCTCAGCCTTCTCGGGGGCTGAGTATCTACATAAATCATTTGTAATTATTCCACATGAGAGATTTGTCTTTTTTCTTGCATTTATTTCTTCTCATCCATAGAGACCTATGGATATCTGTTTTAAACTTTGGATGATAATTTATACGCTGTATTTCTTTGGTGCTCCAATGATTCCAGCTTTGGCCATTGGGATCTCCTTTGGTTGGCTCCTGTCGGTTTGAAACACTCCAATGAGAAAGAGAGAGAATGTGTGGTGTGTGTGTGTGTGTGTGTGTGTGTGTGTGTGTGTATGTGGTGAGTAGTAAGCATTTCCTTAGTTCTGGCACTGCAAGATGCTCCAGGCTCATCTTGTCTATGTCCTGCCCCACTTCTAGAATCAGCCATTTCTCCAAGGAGCTCTAATTCCTATTATTAAAGAAAGGCATATAAAACCAAGATCTGGACACTAGGTGAGTTCTTTGCTATTGGTTTGTCATTGCTTCTAGGCCCTTTCAGCTGCGGGCAAAGATTGTATACCAATACATATATATATACTATATATATTTCTATAACACTTCTACAAATGTTTGTATACACAACCATTCATGTGTGTCTATATTAGTCTAAACATAAATTCATACTGATGCCTCCAACTCTAATTCAATATCACTCCCCTTGCTTATCTGTAACCTCCCACACTATCAGTGAGAGGCCTGGCTCCCACCATCCACCACACATTCGAGTTAACTGTTCAATTCTAGTGTGCATACAAAGCAGTATTGGGATTGTTAACCTGTCCCACTGTGGGGAACGACTTTATCAACTTGAATGTAAGGTTTATGTGCACTTCCTTTTACAGTTTTTTTCCAGTTTGTGCTCATTTGTTTCTCAAATGGCATAGTCCAGTACCCCCACCCCAATGAGATTGTTGCATAGGTTCTAGTACAGTTAGGTCACATTCTGCACCCTATTCTGAGGTTCCCTCAGCCTCCTAAGTGCTTCTTTTAAAAAATTGTATGCATTAAAGTTTGTCCTTCATGCTCTTTTGATAAATGCATAGGGTTTTGATAAATGCATAGTGTCACATATCTACAGTTATAGTGTCATATAGAATAATTGCAAAAATCCCCCAAACTTCACCTGTTCAAGTCTTCCTACTTTCCTGCAAGTTCCTGGTAACCACTGGTCTTTTTTTACTGTTTCTATAATTTTGTCTTTTCCAGGTGCCATATAATTGGAATCATATAGTACATAGATTTTTAGACTGTTTTCTCTCACATAGTAATGTGTATTTAAGATTCATCTATTTTTATGGCTCTATAGCTTATTTCTTGTTTATCATTGAATAATATTCCAGCTATAGATACACCATTTTCTTCATCTATTGAAGACCATCTTGGTTGCTTCCTATCATAATATATATCCATATATTATATATATAATATATTTATATATATTTTTGCAGTTCTGGGAATTGAACCCAGGGTCTCATGCATACTAGCCAAGCCACTCTACCACCAAGCTACAGCCCCAGCCCCAATATTTAAGTCAAAAGAGAAAGTGTTTTTTTTTTTTTTGTGGTGCTGGAGATTGAACACAGGGACATTATACCTCTGAGCTATACCTGCAGCCCTATTTTATTTTTTATTTGGAAACAGGGTCTTGCTAAGTTTCTGAGAGCCTTGATAAGTTGCTGAGGCTGGCTTTGAACTTGTGATCCTCCTGTCTCAGCCTCCTAAGTACTGGGATTACAGGCATGTGCCACCACGCCTGGCTGTTTTTTTGTTTTGTTTTTACTAATGAAAATTTGATCTTATTTTTTGTTTTTTTAAATTTTTTTGTGGTACTGGGCATTGAACCCAGGGCATTCTACCTCTTAGCTATACCCCCCAGCTCTTTTTATTTTTGCTTTTGAAACAGGGTCTTGCTAGGTTGCTGAGAGTCTCACTATGTTTCTGAGGCTGGTCTTGAACCTGTGATCCTCCTGTCTCAGCTTTTCTTTTTGTTACAGAATCAACATGTAAAAGGGGTACTGGAGTGGCTAGGAACCTGGGTTCCAAAGCAGATGGCAGTGTGTACCAGCTGGGTGTCTTGGGGCAACACATCTCTCTGGGCTCCTTTTCCCTTTCCGTAATGTGAGGTAGTGGTAGCATCTCCCCCTTGTCTGGCTGTGAGGCTCTGATGAGAAAGCTCCTGTTGACTGTGTCCTCGAATGCCAGCTTTTTGTGGACGCCCATGTCTTCCCACCCAACCCAAGATATTAAAAAAAAAAAAGAATTGCAGCTTGCTTTATTTATTTATTTATTTATTTATTTGTTTATTTATGCAGTACTGGAGATTGAACCCAGGGGCATTCTACCTCTGAGCTACACCCCCAGCCCTATTTTTTATTCTTTATTTTGAAACAGGGTCTCACTAAGTTGCCGAGGGCCTCACAAGTAGCTGAGGCTGGCCTTGAACCTGTGATCCTCCTGTCTCAGTCTCCCAAGTACTGGGATTACAAGCGTGTACCACCATGCCCGATCGAATTGTAGCTTTATTGAGATACAGTTCACATACCATACAGTTCACCTATTTAACATGACACACATTTCTACTCACGCTGTCTGGATCTCTCCAGAAGGTGTCAAAGAAGTTTTTCACAGAGTCACCATGACCATAAGATACATCTTTATTTCTGAGTTAAAATGTGAAACAAGCACATATCAAATCTCATGGACCATCTGATCAAGCATGCCTGGGTGCTGTCGCCTGGTGCTGCCTTCTGCAGTGGGGCCCGTGGAGCAGGGTGATCGTGGAAGGGAGGCGTCTGACTCCCCACCCCACCCCAGACCCTTTCCTTCACCGATCCTTAGGGGAGCCTGCAGTATGCCCAGGTTGGGGGGGGGCGAAGGACACACATCTCTAAACAAGAAGATTTTTGAACAAAAGGAGATGTGTCTGGGGAAATGCTGAGAAAATGATAAGGGACGGAGCCTGTGTGTCCATGGTTGACAGCGAGGCATGCTGGGGGCGGGGAGGGGTCAGGCATGGGGATTGCAGCGCACCCTGCGGGGTGCCACAGCCTGTCCCAGCCCTCAGTGCGTCCTGTCGGCAGATGGCAGTGTGGCTCTTTGCAGAGAGCAGAGCCCACCAGGCAGCAGGGGAAACAGCTGAATTTCAGATGCTGAGTGAGGGGGGGGGGCGCTGTGAGTGCTCCCATGTGATGCGGAGGCTGGTGCGGGGCTGCCACTCAGTGTCCTCTGACAGGTCGCGGGGCCGGCCCATGTCTGTGGGCGGGGAAGTAGGTAGAGTCCATCTAAGGAGGCTGGACAGAGATGCCAGCTCTGATGGGACCCTCAGCGGGTGTGATGGGAACAGAAAGATGTGTCCCACAGGGCCTTGCACAGAGCTGTGCTTCAGTGGGGACGGCACGTTCCAGTGTGGCTCCAGCATGGGGGAGTCTAGGATGTACATGAGACGGGCAGGAGGCTTCTACAGAACCTCTCTAGGGTGTCCCCTGGTGGGGTCCCAGTGTCTGTCCCATTGGCACGTCCTATGCCTGGCAGACATCCCCAGCAACACCTGGGGCCATGTAATTGGAAGAACAGTCCACCTCTGGCCTCTGCGAGACGGCGCACCATGATAGAAAGTCACCACAGCCCTGCCCCCTTTATCTTCACCATCAACAGCATCACCTCCTCTCTCTCTTCCCCCGAGTGTCTTCCTTTGTCCTGTGTGGTCTCAGACGAGAAGCCTGATGTGCGCTTCATTCTCTGCAGTAGGAAGAAGAGGGGTAAGGGCTCCCTTCTGACGTGTTTCTTCCTATTTAAACAGAGGTGTTGAGCTGTGGTATCTCTAGAGGTCAATGTTCACTCCGATCTCAGAATCCTCTTTTGCTGTCTCCACAGGTGCTTCGTAACTCTGTACCCTGGGGGAGTCTGGCTAGTTCAGTGGTTTGATGCTCAGTGCCAGTAAGATCACAATCCTGTTGAGATTCCAGGGGATCCAGTGGATTTCCTTTGTTCCATGATCACAGCCCATACCTTTAACCTTGGCTCTGTGGTCATGATGTCCCCCACCCCCATCTCTTCAGCCTCAAAATGAGCCTCCTTAGCCCCCACCCTTAGGACCAGCCCCACCCAGGCTCCAGCCCCATGCCCATCCCCTGAATGCCGGCTGACGTTGAGTCTTCTGTCTTGCCGGCGTGTTTCTCCCTGTGCCCACTTCTAAGAAAGGGCCTGGGATTCTGAATTCTCCTCCCTGCCTGAGATCCAGCTTTGGTTCCTGCTCAGCCCTTGGGTGCTCCAGGGCTCTGAGCAGGGTGGGGTGGAGCTCACTAACCTGCCACCCGCTGTGTGACCTCAGCTCAGTCCCCTGGGTTCTTTGAACCACAACTCCTTCCTTTCTTAAAAGGGATGGGAGTGGTTGATGCTGCCTTGTACAAAGGTTGCACAAAACCGATGTCCAGTCGATGTTAGTTTTCCTTCTCCCATCTACCCATCTTTGCATTCCTCAGTCTGGAGTACCCCAGCTTGACTGATCCCCACCCCACTCCACAGAACCCTACAAGCCGTCATACCTGGTGGGATGCTCCCTTTTTGCTGGACTCACCAGAGGAACCAGCAGGCCGCCCCCATCCCCCCTCTCCACTGCTGTCACTGTGTTTTTGTGTTGCTGCCCTGGGGATCACATTTGGTTCAGATCCCCGATCCTGCCAGTCCACTTCTTGCCTGCGAGCAACGAGACACACTGCCTACCTTTCTGCTGTGCCTAGCTCAATGGCAGCCAGGTGAGGGAGTGTGATTGCATCAGCCCAGCCCGTCACAGTCCTGAGCACCTGGCTTGCAGAGTACCTGGTGAGGAGGAGGGATCACCTGCACAAGACAAAACAGGACAGAAAGAACATTTGAGTCTATGGGATTGCTGTCAAGATTGACAGAGAAGTCTCCACAAAGTGCATATATTGGAGGCAGAATAATAGCAAACATTTATTTTGCTAAACACCTCCTGAGTGCCAGGTCCTCTTCTAAATGCTTTACACATGGTTTCATTTAATCCTCCTCTGGCTCCTATAAGATGAGTACTTTTTTTTTTTTTTGCGGTACTGGGGATAGAACCCAGGGGTATTCTACCTCCGAGCTATGAGCTACATCTCTAGCCTTATTTTTTATTCTTTATTTTGAAACAGGGTCTCTCTAAGTTGCGGAGGGCCTCACTAAGTAGCTGAGGTTGGCCGCGAACCCGGATCCTCTGGTCTCAGCCTCCCAAGTACTGGGATTACAAACGTGCACCACCACGCCCGGCAGGTGAGTGCTCTTAATAGACCAATTTTACAGGTGATGAAGTTAAAGCTGAGAGAAACAAAACGACTTGTCCAAGGTTGCAGAGCTGGTCCACGATGGAGCAGGAACTTCAGCTGGCAGCCTGGCTGCAGACACTGCTGGTATCTGAGGGCGATGCAGTCCCCTCCCGCCACGGGGCACTTGCCCATCTCGTGCAGGCAGCTGCCATTGGCAGATCTGGGTGCATTCCTTGCACTAGCTGGATGGGTGGGAAGGCCTGGGGAGGGCAGGGTGGGGGAACATTCTTGGTGATTCTGTTGTGAAGGAAATTGCATTTGCTATGATCCTGCACCAAGGAATAGCATCTACGTATGGATGCAGGTGTTGTTACGCTAGCTGTCCGTTGACAGGGAGATGACAAGAGGTGAGGTGCCAGTGGATGAAAAAAACCCATATGCATAAACTGAAAGAGAGGTGGTTCCTCCCCCTGCCTGGTGTGCAAGCGTACGTGTAGAGGACATATGTATAAGAGCTAGATTTGATGCTAATTGGCAGAAATGCTCCTCATTGCCTTGCAAAGCAAGGCTCATTAATTAAAACATAATGTTCAGTGTGACTTTAAAATTAAATACCTAAGATATTATATCTCATGAGGCAGACATGAAGTGTAGTTATTTATATTCCTGTGCTTTAGTATGTTAACTTATGGTATTATTTAAAACCGAATCCCCTCTGGTTGATTTTAAGATTCCTCTATTTGGTGTTTTTTAGTAAACTTCATGCCTCGTTTCCCTACCTAGACTTATGAGATCACTGAATCCTATGGCTCAGTGTCACCCAACTCTTTTGTTCAGCATCTGTGTTGTTGGGCGGAATAGGGAGAGAGGATAGAAAATGCAGTCTCTGCCATTGAAGAACCTGCAATATACTGGAGGTAATTTATTGGGCAGACATATGGACTCATCATGTATGTGATAGAAACAGTATCAGCTGTGTCCTCATTCCTGAGAATCAGAAACCTGGTTTTCCCATATTTAGGAAGAAAAGGTGGAAAGAAGAGGGATTTATGGAAATTATTGGTGGCATCGATAATAAAGCACCAGAAAAAGTTGGTGTTAAAAGGCGGCAGTCAGTGTGCTGAATGTGCCCTTCAAACTGTCCCTCTGACATAGCATTGCTTGGCCGAGGCGATTCCTTAAGAACTGGGAGAACTGAGATTTCCTTTAAAATGTTTTCCACATTTATCCTGTTTTCTCCATTGTTCTGTTAGGGCAGGGGATAAGCCCGGATAGTTTTTCTTTTAAGATTTTCCCATGGGGCACTCATGCTGGATGGCTGCTGTTGCAGGCAGACTCCAGCCCTATTGGCTGGGGGGGGGGATGACAAAGGGCATATGCACTCCCTGGCCTTGCCTCATAGCCTGACAGCCATTAAAAGAACCCCCTGAACTTCCGGTTTTTCAGATACCAGTGTGCCTCCTGTCTCCACCCTCAAACGGTACCAGGTGGTCATGAGAGCCAGGTGCCTTCCCCTCACTTCTGCTCACCCCTGCAAGCAGCCGGTATGACCAGCTCTAGCTTTTCTTTTGTTTGCTTCTAGCGAGCCCCTTTCTAGTGGGAGCTGTGTCTCCCTTCCCTCATGGAGGCCCTGATCAAGGTTTTGCCAGGATATTTGTACTCGCATTTCTTGACTTCATTTCTACTGTCATCGAATCACTGTCCCCAGCGCCCAGCATCGCCATCATGGCTACTACGCTTCCAATAGCCAGGGTGATTTTTACATCTTGCCCAGACAGGCTTTTCTTACGTCTCTGCCAGGGAAGTCAGAGCAACAGCTTTTCCTTTTTTCTTTTCTTTTTTTTTCTTTTCTTTTCTTTGTTCCTTTTTCTCCTCTTCCCAGGATTCCAGTGGGGCCCTGTGTTGAGGACAGACAGGAGTTCATGCTGTCTCGCTCTGTACCCTGTAACCACAAGGTCACACATTTCCCCGTGTGCACCTCTCTCCCCCCACTCCCAGCCCAGCGTGGACACATCTCCTGTGCTTTTAAAAAAATATATTCATTTATTGGTGCATTGTAATTATACATTTTGATAGGTGTTAGGGTATCAGAAGCATGCATGCACACATTGCTAATTTAGCCCTCCCTCAAATCCCACCCCATTCCCTCCTTTTTGTGCTCAGCATAGTGATTGACTCTGATAAATTTGTGTATATATATCGTGTGCATTAAAGGGTTTCCCTCTTCTCCCCTCCCATCTCCCTCAGTCAGGTCCCCTTCTTGCTCATCTAAAGTTTTCTCTTTGTCCTCTCTCCTCTCAAGAAAAGTCGAGCCCGGCCTTCCTTCCATCCTTCCTTCCTTCCTTCCTTCCTTCCTTCCTTCCTTCCTTCCTTCCCTCCCTCCCTCCCTCTCTTTCTTTTTGTGGTACTGGGGATTCAGTGGCCTCTCCTCTTTCACAGTCGGCCAGCAGAGGGGGCTCTCACCAGGGAACTCAGGGTCTCTGAGCTCCCAGCTGGTAAACCACAGAGCCCAGAGCCTGTTCAGACCAGCTCAGCCAGCACATTTGGGGATTGTCTGGCCCAGCCAGATTTCAAGGCAATCTAATTTAGAGACTGAATTTGCTAAATAGGGACAAAAATATATCAAAACAAAACAAAAATCAGCCAAAGTTCCAGTACTTTAAAAAAGATCTTTAAAAAGACATTTTATTACAAAACAGATGGAAGAACATTATCTCACAGTAAAGGGCAGTCATTTCACTTAGACTCATTTAACTTGAATAACTCACAGCATTGTCTTTTTTGAGGGGAATGCATTGTTGTAAACTTCCTCACTACACACAGCACCATGAACGATGCCGAGTAGAAGAAACCAAATGCAAAGTAGCGCCCAGGACAAACAGAGGTGCATGAAGCTCACCTATGTGGTTAAGGGTCGGGGACAATTACCTGGGTGGAGGGTTAATGACTGGGCGCAGCAAAAGAGGGCTTCAGAGCCCAGAGAAAGTGGTTGCTTTCGTTCCAGAGAATTGTCCACAAAATAGCATGCACTTTCCTGTTTGTGTTGATGATTGGATTGTTAATAACACGCTCTTATCTAACCTGGGTCTTTAGTCCTTTGGGGCTCAACGATACGGTTTGACTTTCACATTTCCTACAGGAGGCCCTGGGCCCCTGACAGTGGACCTGCCTCCTTCCAGGTTGTGCAGTGAGTCAGTGGCCCAACTAGAATAGGTCCTGGGCCTCTGCTGCTTAGCTCAGGGCCACCTGCTGCCGGAGCTCCCTAGGCCTTGAGTAATGCTGGGGCTGCTCTGGCAGGAGGGGTCCCTCCAGGCTGCCTTAGGAGACCTGTTCATGGGGAGGATGCTCAATAGGTGTGTCCTGTGGAATGTGGAAGGCGCCCTGTCCTCAGCCCGGCTCTGCGTTCCTCTGAAGAGGTCTCTGCTTCCTGCCTGGAGTCCCTCACTCAGGGTCACCTCCTTTGGTTCCTGTTGGAGAAGGAAAGGTTGTCTTTCCAGGGCAAACATTTCTCCCTCCTTCCCCCTTGAGGTATCCAACCCCCCTTATCTTATGACTTCCTCTTGTATTTGCATCTTTAGTCTTTTTTCCTTCCAAAGGGTCCTCTCCTTCTGACTACAAATATAGTCAATATTTTTGTCTTCTGACAAAAAAAAAATATCCCTCCCCTGGTCCTGATTAATGAGTCAGGGACATTTGTGGAGGCCTCCGCCAATTACTGGGCAAGGTGCTGTCACTGCTCACTGCCCCGTAGGGCTGACCCCCTCAAGTTGTTTTTAATGTCTTCAGATGTCATCTAGCTCCCATGTCCACTGACACTTTATTTTACCTTATGTTTTATTTGCCAATGTCCTTTTAGTAGGACAAATGCCCTAGGTAGCAGGGGACAGTCCCATCTTACTCCAGTGCTCCCAGCATAGTGTGTGTGTGTGTGTGTGTGTGTGTGCGCGTGTGTTACTGGGGATTGAACCCAGGGGCATTCTGTCTCTGAGCTACACCCCCAGCTCTATTTTATTTTTTATTTTGAGGCAGGGTCTCACTAAGTTGTGGAGGGCCTTGCTAAGTTGCTGAGGCTGGCCGCGAACCTGTGGTATCCTCTTTCAGCCTCCCAAGTACTAGGATTGCAGGTGTGCGCCACCGTGCCTGGCTAGCATAATTATTACCAGTGCCCCATTTCACTCTCTCAAGTGAGTTTTGGATTTTAAGCGATCTGGCCACCTTTCCTCTTAGTGGCCACACACACTGACCTTCTGTTTTTCTCAGCTGTGTTGTTTCTTGTATCAGTTTTGGCAAAGTATTGTTTCTGAGCTCAGACTCTGACAGAGGCTTCAGTTCAAATCCCAGACCCTTATCTGTGTACAAGCTCTGAATTTCAGTTTTTTTCTTTTATCTGGAAACCAAGGAATAAAAGTACTAGTATCTACCTCCCAGGATGGCTGCTGGGTTCAGGGAAGCATATTTATTTATTTATTATTTGCAGTACTGGAAATTGAACCCTGGGGCACACTATCACTGAGCTACATCCCCAGCACTTTTTTTTTTTGCGGTACCGGGGATTGAACGCAGGGGTGTTCTACCTCCGCGCTACGCCCCCGGACCTATTTTTTATATTTTATTTTGAAACCGGGTCTCACGTAGTTGTGGAAGGCCTCACTAAGGAGAGAGAGAGAGAGAGAGAGAGAGAGCGAGCTGAGGCTGGCTGCGAACCCGGATTCTCTGGTCTCTGCCTCCCAAAGTACTGGGATTACAAGCGTGCGCCACTACGCCCGGCTCACTTTTTGTTTTTGAGATGGGGTCTTGTGAAGTTGCTGAGGCTGACCTCAACCTTGTGATCCTCCTGCCTCAGCCTCCAGGTGTGCCTCCTTAGCTTACAGGTGTGCGCCACTACGCCCTGCTCAGGGAGGCACTTACATCAGTTGGCGTGGCTCCTGGCAGTCAGTGCTCAGTAAGTCGGGCAGTGTCCCCCTATTGCTCCGTCTGGAAGCTCTCTTCTCCTTTGATCGCCGGACTTCGGCAGGCTCTGCCTTGCTCTTGGATGCATTCAAGGCTCCTTCTCCATCAGCTTGTCCCCACCCTGACCTGCTGGATGCTGGGATTTCTGGTATTCAGGATTCGGCCTAGCTCTGTGATGAAGAGGGTGAGCCGCGGGGGCGGGTGCTGTCACTTACTGATTAAGTGTACTTGTACAAGTTATTTAACCACTTGGGGCTTTTGTGACCACACCTGTAAAATGGGGAAGCTGATTTCATAGGCCGCTTCTGACGACTCCCTGCACCACATGAGCGTCGGGTGCTCTGCGTAATGCCCGGTGCCCAGCGCACACCCAGTACCTGTCGTCACTATTCCGGCTTCCCAGGTGCCCTGCGATGACTCCTTCTCTTACCTGCGTCCCTGTGGCGTCTTGTCCAGTCTACTTTGTGGGGCCCTCACCACCTCGCCTCTCTGCTTCCTCTCCTGCTGCTCTAGTTGTGTCAGATCTTTGCTCCTTCTTTCTCATCTTCTGAAATAATCTCATACAGGTATCCCTACTACAAGTCTCTTTCCTTTCCAATCCATTTTCTGTGTTAATAGCAGCTGATTTTTTTTCTGAAGCACAGTTTAGATCATGCTGCTGCCTTGTTCTAAAACCTCCCGTGGGTCCCCAGTATCCACAGACCAGAGATCAAATCCCTAGTTCTTTAATTCAAACTTCCCCCAGCTGAACCCCACTGACATAACTATTTTCATTCTGGTATTGCACCCTCCCATTACCCAGTGATCCAGCCAAGTGGACTTCTTCCCTCCTCACGTCCTCCCTCTGATTACCTACCCCAGGGCTTCTGTCTCTGCTATCCATGGGGAACACCCATCCCCTCCTCCATGCTTAACTTCTACCATCCTGCAAAGCCCAGAGGAAATGTCACCGTTTCCTAGCAGCCTGCCCTGATTTTTCCTACACTTTCTACTAGAAGGATTCTTGAGGACTTTGTATGAACCTTTCCACTGGCTGTTGTACTTCTATCCTGCATTTTATCTGGAGATCACTTCTTCACAAACAGGTCACCTGTCATCGTTCTTATGTCAGCCTGTCTCCGGTCCAGTGTTGGTAGTCATGGCTGTTTTCCTTGGCATGTCTAGGCCAGGAGATATTTAACGCCACTGTGTGCAGAACCCAAACTAGGTTGGTGCTGCAAAAACCATATGAGGCCTTTTCCCTGACACGAGGGAACAGAAAGCTGTTTAGGAAGCATGCCTGTGCGCATGTGCACAGGTGATTTGTCTTAGCACCCTGGAGTAGCACAGCTAATACACAGGCACAGATTAAAGACATGGCCCAGAGAGCTGGTGGGTGCCGAGAGGCTGCAGAGCAGAGCCTCGTGCATACTGGGGGGCGCTCTGCAGAATGGGGGGGTTGCACAGAGACTTGAAGGCAGAGGTACAAGGCTGACAGTAGATAGGAAGCCTGGGCAGAGGGCAGTCATGTCTACTTCCTTGTTGGCCTGAGGGACGATTCCCTGTCCCAGTCGTGGGACCTCTCTTTTCTCATCTGCCTTCAGCATGGTCTATGACCAAGACCATAGGCTTTGGTACCCGAGTGGCTTGGGTTAAATCTGGGTCTCCTAATTGCTGAGTGGCCTTGGGGAGATCATTCGAGCTTCCGTGTTTTGTTTTCTCATGCTCACAGGATTGCAGGAGGTAGAGCAAAATAGGGACCCTAAGTGCCTGGCAGATCCTAAACCCTCACTTAGCTTAGGATGTGTGTTCATTCTCAAGCCTCCCCTACAAAATGGAGACAAATAACAGCCTTCTCTGAGGGTTGTTGTAAGCTGGGCCCTCTGAGGGCTGGGCACAGAGCACGGGGCTCAATCACAAGTTACACTGCAAAGCACAATGTCTGCACTAATTGAAAACACTTGATAGCACTCTAATTAATTGTCCTTCTATCCTTCTAGAGAGTGTTAAAGAATAATTTTGTGTGTGTGTGTGTGTGTGTGTGTGTGTGTGGTGCTGGGGATTGAACCCAGGGGCATTCTACCTCTGAGCTACACCCCCTGCCCTTTTTATTTTTCATTTTGAAAAAGGGTCTCGCTAAGTTGTGGAGCCTGGCCTTGAACCTGTGATCCTCCTGTCTCAGCCTCCCAAGTACTGGGATTATAGGCATGCTCCATCACTCCTGGCTAAGGATAATTTAAAAAAAGGTTAAAATTATGACTTTCATACAAATATACAGTGAACATATGTCAAAGGTTCCACTTAACTCATGAATGTGGGGACCCAGGCTTTTGTCCCCACAGACTATTCTTTTGTCTCATTCTCTCCTGTGGGTCTTACTTCCTACTCTACAGGTAAAAAAAAATTTGTGTAGGCATGTGTAGGTGGGGTGTGTGTATGAATAACCTTGGTTTTTAAGAAAGTACTTTCTGTTTTATAGTTACAGTGTGTTTTGTTGTTAATTTGCCCAATTAATGGCAAACTCTAGATGTGAGAAGGGAGGAGTTCACCGAGGGTGAATGCTCTGGAGAAAACAGGCAAAGCAGAAAGGAAGAAAGGGGCAGAGATGTTGTCATGGAAATCTAGCTGAGCCAGGCTGAGCGCCAACAATTCTAAAGGGAGAGAACAGCTTTGCTCATTGGCCTTGAGTGAGCACCTACTGCATACAGTGATGTGATGTGCGGTACCAGGCTTTGTGAAGGTTGCAGAAATGACCACGCCCAGGACCTCTGGTCTCATGGGGCTTGCAGTCTGGATGAGGGGATAAAGCCACCCTGAGCCCAGCTGTCGAGAACCTCGATTTTGTAGTCAGAGAAGACGGGCCAGGATGGCGAAGCAGCTTAGAAACTTGTCTTAAGAGAGAAGTTTAGCAGGAAGTTCAGGTAAACATATACATAGGCTGTTGTGTGATTGACCAAGGCTGGGGGGTTCACGTTCAACTCGGCCAGTCAGAAAAAGAAGCAAGGTGCTGAGGAGGGATGAGACACACCTTTTCTTTCAGCTGCAGCGTGCTCAGATAGGAGGCTTCTGCCTCCACTACTCAGCGGAGGCCAGCTGAGTATAAGAAAGCTCCGCATAGGACTTCTGCATAGGATGTCTGCACAGATGACAGTCCCTGTCCAGCTTATATATCAAAGCAGAACAAAGGTGGTAACTGCCAGGGCACAGAGTTAACAAAGGTGGCAGCTAGCCAGAGCAACATGGCGACTTCAAGGACATGTTTAATTATTTCTCATATAACAGTGGCTTTTATCAGAAGGAGGCAAGGAAACCTAACTAACGCCATGTTCTGACGGTCCCACATATGCATCGTATCAAGATTACATATCAGTGTCTGAAAGGGTGGTATGTGGAGGGAGCTCGGACTTCTTCCATGTGGCTCTGAGAGGCAGAACTAAGACTAATTCATTCATTCCAACAGTATTAACTGTTGAGGGTGTTGCATGAATAAAAAAAAAGACAAAAATTTCTGCCATTAAGGGGCTGATTTTTTTTTCCCCAAAAGGAAGAAGTTTCAGGGTAGACATGCTTGATATCAGGATGAAGGTTCTCCAGCCAGAGCTGATCAAAGGTGGACTCTGAGTTCCACAAGGGGTTCAAGTTGACTGGTTTGGTCCTCTGTTAGTGATGATGTAGGTAAAAGAAGTCAAATTCATGAGTGGCAGAGACAAATGGATTTTCACAATCCTCTATTTTCAACTGCCCTGTTTTATTCATTTTTTTGGGGGGGACCTGCAGGCACCTTTTTCTGGGTGGCTGATAATGTCCTGCCACAGGATGTCGTGGCACTTGATGGAGTCCATTCCTGGTACTGGGCCTGACAGGGACAAGAGTGTGCTGTTCTTCCATCAGCCGCTGCATCTGTGCCTGTAATATTGGTGGAGAATCCCAAATCTATACTGTATTCCTTCTGTGTGCTCACTTCTGTGTCAAGTGGCCGAAGAGTACTGGTGAGACCAGCCCTGCCCCTGACAACTAACCCAGAGCTGTGGGGACAGTGGGGGGGCGTCCTGTGTGTGTGTGTGGGAGCAGCCTGAGCAGCGGGCTTTACTAAAGATCCAGGTAGAGCATCATCTTCTGCAGTTATCCTTTCGGGCGGTCTAGGTGGGAAGTGGTACTCTCAGTGATGTCGTGCGCTCTGTTTGTGGTGGCAAGGCATACCAGAAATCAGGAGCCACAAAAACATGTGGGCTTCTCCCACCAACCAGGCACAGTTCTAGGTACTGTGGATAGAACGGCAAAGTAGCCTCAATTCCTTAACAGAGCGAGCAATGGCTGACATAAATAAAACATCGATAAGCAATCATGTATAAATTTGTTAACTCCCTATACCCAGTAAGGGACATGGCACTGCTCTCTAGAGCTTTTCGCACATGCATGCACTTGGAATTGCAATTCTCTCAGCTACAAAGCTTCTCTCATTTGTTAACTCTGGATTCATGCTTATTATTATCTTGGCAGCAAGAGCCACAGCCCAGCTGATGGGAATAGCAGCTTGAACATGAGAAATGTATTTTCAAAGGTCAGGCCACAGACAGAATCTTTTCCCCGTTGTTTTTGTTACAAGGGTAGTGTCTCCGAAGACCCGAAGGCCAGCACGGGAAGTAGCGTTGCCAAGGATCCATTTGGAATGAGACGGGTTCCTCTAGAAACAGATGTGTCAATTTAGCAAGGAGAGGGGCACACTGAGAGCTCCGCAGCGAAAGCGTGTTATTATTAACCTTCTGGCTACTATTTCACCAGGCAGATCTGCAGCCGTCTCCCTCCGTTTGCATCAGTAATTTTCACACTGGTTCTGAAACCCAAATCCAATTATGTCAATCCTCCTCTTAAAATCCTTCAATGCTTCTGTAACTCTCAAAATAAAGCCCCTGGAACCTGAGCTAGGGGTCTGCACAACCTGATGTCAGCTTTCCTTCCTAGCCTTTCTTTCTCATCGCCTTCTCCTTCTTTATGCTCCAGCCCTATACCCTTCTTTTTGTCCCTGGTCACATCTGGATTCCTTCCCACAGGTCTCTGCATGTGCCACTCGCTCCGCCTGGCATGCTCATCCTCGCCGACTCCCACTCACAGTGCAGATCTCAGCTAAAGCTGCACTTTCTCAGGGAAGCTCAGAGCCCCCGCCATTACTCCTCCTACTACCCCACACTGTTTCTTAGCACTTAGCGCATCTGGGAGTTGACATTTCCGGGATGATGATGTGACTGGTGATCTGTCCTCTCCACTAGACTTTTAACTTCACAGTGTAAGAGGCCATATTTATTTGTCCCACATTCTCATCTTTACCATAATACCTGGTACATGGTAACACAGTTTCCCAAGTAATTTTCTATTCATTCAACAATTATTTATTGAGCAGCTACTAGCTGATCCCAGTGTCTGTTGCACAACGTGGGAAAGGAAGACAAAGCCAAAGATAACGGTGGATTCCCCAGAGGATGGGCACTGCGGAGGCAACAGGGTTCGAAGAGGTAGATGAATTAAATATAGAAGCTAGAAAAGCAGGTCTGGTCTCTGACAAAGAAAAGCTCTTGGAGTGTCCCACTTTATCTCACTTCCGCTACCCAGCACTCGAGGTTTCCCAGGATTACAAACGCACTGATGGAGCCAGTAGTTCCTAGGAGACATCAAAACAGTAGTGGGGAGTTGTTCAGAGCCCTGGGGAATCCAACTGAGAATTTTTATTTCATTTAGCAAATATGTACTTAGACGTAGCCTTTTATGGGGTAGCTCTAAAATGTTCAGAGCAGCAGGAACCATCTCACCTGCTCAGAAACGATTCAGCCACAAGGCAGAATGTACTTTGATGGCTGCGGAAAGAGTTACAGCCTTGATTTATTTATGTCATTGAAGACATATCTAGAGAACATCTTTCAGAATAGAAATCAAACTCTGGAGACGAAGGACTGTTTTGGAAGGAAAATTTGTTTGCGCTGACACGATAATTTGAGAACATCAATTTGAGTCTTTGTATCCAGAATTTACTGAACCGTAGAATCAATATACTATACATCATCTCTCAGGCATTGCATTATAAATATTTTATGGCTTTAAATATGTGTCGTGATTAGGCATGTGTTTTAGTAGCCAACGGAATAAGGGTTTGAAGCCATGAAATGAAAATATATCCTTGTGGTTCAGCATGTTTTCATCTGGGGGCTTTAAAAATACATCACAATGAAAATTCTATATATCACAAAGAAAACTCTATCTCCGAGATCAAAGCTCTTCTAGTGATTTCAGGACTGAGCACTGGGGTCCTGAGCCTGTCTTCTAGTGCTCCCATTTGTTAGAAGGAAATCCCCTAACAAGGCTCAGAGGCGGCCTCAGCTTTTTCACAAATTTGTTTCAGTATTAGATAAATATTACTCTAAAAGTGAATAAAGAGGGGGAAAGGGTTTTAATGTACAAGTAGCCTGTAGTGAAATGAACAGATAACATTTAACCAATATTATTGTTCACTATGTCACGAGCTGTTTAATATCCAATTGGAGACACTAGGCAGGGGCTTCTGGCACCCTAGACATCAAGATATGATTGGTTCGAATCCCTAAATCCACGACTTGTGAGAGTCCATATTCCTCCAGCCTTAAAGGAATGTACCATTTAAGAAGGGTGATGAGACAAGTTCATCAATAATGGGAATGGAAGAGAGAAATAAAGAGTACATGGGAGACGTGGGAGACAGAGGAACATTTTTTTGTGTGTGTGGTACTGGGGATTGAACCCAGGGACATTCTGCCTCCGAGCCACAACCCCAGCCCTATTTTATTTTTTATTTTGAAACAGGGTCTTGCTAAGTTGCTGAGGGTCTCGCTAAATTGCTGAGACTGGCCTCAGACCTGTGATCTTCCTGTCTCAACTTCTCATGTACATGTACTGGGTTTCCAGGCATGTGCCACCATGCCCAGCTAGAGGAACATGTTTAGAGGACAGAGAGGAGCATTTCCAGCTGGAAGAATAAGAGGCTGTTTCTGGGAATTGTGGGGATGTGTGGACATGAAGGGAGAAAACATAATTATGGACTGAGAAACTAGGCCGAGGGAGGACATAGCTGGAGGGCGTGGGGTGGCCCGGGGAGAACCGTCCTTGGTCTGACTGCAGGAAGGGGGCTGGCGAACGTTAGGCTGGGAAGGTAAGACAAGGCCAGATTCCGGGGGATTTAAGAAGTTAAGGATTTTGCCCTTTCTTCTGTAGTCCGTGGAGAAATGAGCCCGACATCAAGCAACATAAAGACTTGTTCTTACTGCTAACACTAATGGCATTCACACACAGTGGTTTGTTTCAGGGTCTATTTTTAATTATTTTGGGTATCAACTGTACTCAACAGTGGGCAAACTCCATTGTTCATCATGATGTTCACAGTTCGGTGCCAGATCCAATCCTTCCTGAAAAACTCAAAAGCACCATTTTCCCGGTTTTCTTGAATGCTTCCTTTTAAATGGATCTCATATTCTTATTAAAAGGTGTTGTGGGATAGGATGAAGGACACACGAGTAGAAGCCAAAGGACCCAGAGCACTGGTCAAGATGTATTATTTGGTTGGCTAATCGTATCCTTCAGTTTCGACAAACCCCAGTTCATTCACGTTGGAGCCCTTTTCCTCTAATGGCTGTGATTAGTAGAAAGACAATTGGTGCTTTGGAAAGCATTTTTCAAATATCGATGATTACTCTTGATAGGTATACACTCAGACCTGAGAATTTTAAACCAGAGGTGACTTTTAGAGATTAACTGTCACAAAATGTTGTCATCTCACAGATCTGAGATCTGACTCTGAAGTCTGGGCCAATTCAACCTCACCACAGCCAGACCTTGTCCTGGGGCTCAATCAAATCCTTTGTCCTTTCTTCCTTTGGTTGGGGACAAATGACAGCAGAAACTGGACCTCCGAGCCACTCCTTGCGATGGCCGAGCCCAAGTGCGTCTCAGGTGTGTCTTCAGCCTGGCCTCTTTGTGCTCTTTCCTGTGTTCCATCTTCCAGGTGTGGGAGGGAGGCCAGTCCCTCCCCAGCCCCGCTGGTTAGTGTCACTGAAACTCTCTTATTTGGATTTCTGTCACTGCCACGTTTAATGCACTGAGGCCTGCATTTAAAGCAATAACCAGCTTGAAGTTTATGAAATAAAAGATTGATATCAGCTTCATGAAACTCAGGCCAAAGCAATATCTTTTCTATAACTTGCTATGCCTTTAACTCCTGGAACCTTCATACTCAGTGGCCACTAAAAAATGAAATAACAGTAATCATAATGACAATAATAAAAAAAGGAGATCTCTTCTAAGAACTACAGTTTTGAGTAATGTTGTCTTTAATTTCTTTATTGATTTAATGACAACAGAAGATTATACTTACTATGTTCTTTGGTTTCCAAGTCCATTTTCACTTTTGAAAGAAAGATTCGTCGTACGTAGCCTTAAGGTTAACGTTTTTGTTTGCCGCCTGGCTTATTTATGCACTGGGGGCTCGGGCAGCTGAAACGCTTTGGGCCATGGCTATCCTGTCCCTCATGAGGAAGGTAAAAATCAGGAGATGGGAGAAAGATTTGCTTTTCTTATGAAATAAAATATTCTGGGAAGTAAATCAGCTTTATACCTGTTCTTCCAGAGTTCATCCCGTTTCATGGGCTGGACTGTTTATTGGTACACCGGAGGCACAAGTGCCTATCGTAAGTATAGGATTTGTCATCTACGACCCAAAATAACTCGGCTCCAGTTCAACCTTCCAGTCCATCTCCAAGTACTTAACTTTTCAAACCTGATGAGTTGGTCAAACTGGACAATTGCTCTGCCAGGCAGAGTGGCAGCTCCTGTAGTCCCCGCGACTCAGGAGGCCGAGGCAGGAGAGTCGCTTGAGCCCAGGAGTTCAAGGCCAGCCTCAAAAAGCAAAAGAACAAAGAACTTCCACCACAACCACCAAGCAAACAAACGGACAACAATGATGAAACCGGGCACTTGCCACTTCCCGTGTGATTATTTCCAATTTTATTTTTATCAAATCAGTAAATCTCCACCTTTTAATTGGAATGTTCAGTCCATCTGCTCTTAGTTGGGTTTAAAGTTACCTTCTTGGTATTTGCTTTCTACTTGGGCCATCTGTGTTTTGTTCCCTTTCCCCTCCTTTCCTGCGTTCTTTAGGGTTAACTGAGATTATTTTAATATGTTGTTTTATCTCAGCTGATGGCTGTTTTTAAAACCATTGCTGGCCAGGCGTGGTGGCGCACGCTTGTAATCCCAGTACTTTGGGAGGTGGAGACCGGAGGATCCGGGTTCACGGCCAGCCTCAGCTCTCGCTCTCTCTCTCCCTCTCTCTCTCTTTCTCTCCTTAGTGAGGCCCTCTACAACTTCGTGAGACCCGGTTTCAAAATAAAAAGCATAAAAAATAGGGCCAGGGGTGTAGCGCGGAGGTAGAACCCCCCTGCGTTCAATCCCCGGTACCGCAAAAAAAAAAAAAAAAAACCAAAAAAACCCGTTGCTGCTAATTCCACCATCCCTTTCCTTTCGGAGTCTGCGTCTGTTGACTAGCTCCTCTCTTCATTACGGGCCGCATCGTGTGCATTTCCACATACCTCGCAGGCGGGTTTTGATTGCGTGCTGGATGCCACCATGTCAATGATCGGGATTTCACTGTTATCTTTAGCAGAGGTTCAGAGACCATCCTGGTACCCAGTAGGTTAATTATCTCACAGTGCAGGAGTGGGAGAAAAACCCACCACCTCTCTAAATTACCCAGTGAAAGTTAGAAAGTAGTCATGTCAGCAGGCCAAAAAGCAAAGCAAGACACTGAAGTTTCCCAAATGATACTCAGGTTAGGGCGACCAGCTGGCAGAGGTACTGGGTCCGGCCTTGGCATCTTCTCAAAGTCTCACCTTGGGAGGAAAGGATTTAGTTTGAAGCTTCTTTTCCCAGCCCAATTTTTCTTTTACCTAGGAATTCACCCTCCTTGTTGCAGGATAAAAGTACCCCAGTTATGAAGCAAACCCCAAACCTTACTCTGGAGAAAGACTCTAGGGGTGTCAGTTATACCTTAGGGTACTGGTCCCAGCCGTGTTTGCACTTTTAAATTTGTTCTTAGAATAGGAATCTGTTTTATCTAGCTTCATATACCTCCTGGCTCCTAGCACAAGCCTGGACATCTTATAGTGATTCCCAAAGTTGGCTGTGCATGCCCTGACTCAGGAATCTTATGCCTCAGCTTTGTTCAGTTCCAGAGTGCTGTGACCAAGGGCTGGGATTGTTGCAGGAGGCTTGGTCCATAAAGAACAAGAGACAGAGGCTGGAGTAGGATAAAGTAGGTCTCTTTATTCACCGGTAAGGCTCAGTGAGCAAAGCTCTGGATCTGAGCCCTGAATGGCATCATCACACAGATTATACAGCCACAATGAGACGGGTTTTGATTGGATCAATAACAGGCAGGGGTACCGACACGGGGGCTCAGGTCAGGTTTCATTTCTGCTTCCTGAGCTAGATTTCCTGTATTGGCCTGCACGTAGTTGGGACTGGTTGGTGCCATCTTGGGCTCCACATGGTTGGGCCTGGGTGGCGCCATCTTGCTGGACTGAGTTGGCTTATCTTATGGTCTTCGCTGCCAGGAGAGGCCCTCTTTTGTTTACCTCAAAGGGGGGCCTGCAAAGAAAGCTTTATTCTCCTATCTTGTCCCCTAGGCTTTGAATCAAGAGTCATCTTCAAGGACATAGCTGGTCTCTTGCCTCAGGATCACACAGGGGGATGAGGACCCAGGCTGCCAAGGCCAAAATGATTCATGGTATGAAAAAGCTCATTCTCGCTGGGCGTGGTGGCGCACGCTTGTAATCCCAGTACTTTGGGAGGCGGAGACCGGAGGATCCGGGTTCGTGGCCAGCCTCAGCTCTCTCTCTCTCTCTCTCTCTCTCCCCCTGTCTCTCTCTCTCTCTCTCTCCTTAGTGAGGGCCTCTACAACTTCGTGAGACCTGGTTTCAAAATAAAGTATAAAAAGTAGGGCCGGGGGCGTAGCGCGGAGGTAGAACACCC
>PVJS01001831.1:0-91681 GCA_004027185.1 Glis glis | reverse complement strand
CCTCCCCTCCTCTCTCTTCTCTTCTCTCTCTCCTTTGTGGTACTGGTGATTGAACCCAGCCCGGAGATGTTCTACCTTCAAGCTATTCCCCCAGGCCTTTTTATTTTTAATTTTTAAAAAAGGTTCTCGCAAAGTTGCTGAGTCTAGTCTCGAATCTGCGATCCTCCTGTCTCAGCCTCCCAAGTACTGGGATTACAAGCACTCGCCATTACACCTGGCTATGCTCTAGGCTCTTATACAGAATACAGCTGGGAGTTGGGCCCTCCAGTTTCACTTGGTATTGTATTCCCAGTTCTATAAGTCTTTTGTTCTCTTCCTCCACCATCTTTCATACAGTTCTGACACTTCTTCATTTAGAGTAGGTCACTGCAGTTTCCAAGCTCCTAAGAGCTATGATAACAGATTGCTCACAGTTTCTCAGGCTCCTTTCCAGGGGTTTAAATCCAGTGACATGAAAAGGTGAGCTCCTGTAATACTCAGTTATCCAGCTTTCTGTTCCACTATGCCTTATCCAGGGCCCTAGGTGTGTAGCTCTGTGTATACTCTCCTACTCCTGCTGAGCCGTATTAGTTAGGTTCTGTTGTATGTCAGTGTAGTATCCTTTCCCTTCTTTAGCAAGTTAAATATTTTCTCAGTGGGATACTGTGTGCTCATAATGGTTATTTGTATGGTAGCCAGGATGGTGTATGGAAGTAGATTTTGTTGGGAGGAATCATGTCTTTCTCTCTAAAACAGAGGCTCTGCATTATCTTTCTGGAAGGAGGGAGCTAATCTTCATCAGGGAGAAGTGTGCTACTTGTACGGGCCCTAGAAGTACTAGGACATCTAGTTATTCAAGGATGTTGGCATCTCCATCCAAGACCAAGGGTATCATTCTTACCCAGTCAGGTTAGAGAATTTGATCTTCTAACTATCCCTGTCCCCTTTAAAATTATGGTTGGAAACTGGCCCTCAGTTTTTCCATCTTCTGGTTGTAGGAGAAAGGAATCTCTTTATATGTTCCTAGAAAGCCCTTTGACTTCTGAACTTTGTTTTAATTTGGTGATTAATCATCCTCGGCTTCCCATGTCATTCTTTAGTGCACCAATAGAACACAGTAAGAGCTATCTATTTTCAGAATCCTGTCTGCTGTCTACTCCAAACACATCAAATCCCTTTGATATGTCATCATTATGGTCTCTTCTGTCATTATTCTATACTAGGTCACAACTTATGAAAGTTTTAATATTTGCAGATCCAACAGGTCCTTGTGGAGCCACTCTAAGATGATACAGCTCCAAAATCTGCTTTACAGGACCACATTCTATTCATGCTAGCCTTGGTCAGACTCCCCAGAAAACCCATTCCGAGACTGAAAAGGAATATCTTTGACAGATGGTCATAGAGACATATTGTGAATCATGTACTTGATAAAGAAATTGCTGAATGTATCCACAAGAAAGTGTAATAACTCCTGTAACCCCAGTACTTGTGAGGCTGAGATAGGATTATGACTGGTTCAAGGCCAGTCTCAGCAACTTAGACCCTCAGTAACTTAGGTGGACCTTGTTTCCAAAAACTAGGCCAAGAGGTGTAGCTCAGAGGTAGAATGCCCCTGGGTCCAATCCCCAATAAAAATAAAATAAAATAAAATAGAAGAAGAAGAAGAAGAAGAAGAAGAAGAAGAAGAGGAGGAGGAGGAGGAGGAGGAGGAGGAGAAGAAGAAGAAGAAGAAGAAGAAGAAGAAGAAGCAGCTGCTTATGTAAGCTTTATAAGTTCAGCTTAGAATTAACTAAGCTGAACTTATAAAACATCCTCGGGCAAAAGTTCATATTCAATTGTTATAAAAGGTGTTTTTTTTCCAAAAAACGAGTATTACTGAAGTCCCTGTCATAAGCTTGAGTCTCACTATTGTTAATCTATGCCACCATCATCACTTTTACTGGTTTGATATACTATCTGGAGTTTTATATTTCTTTCTTTTCTCCATATTCTCATTTCAGTCAGTTTTGCATACATTTAAGGAAAGCAAGACCTACTTTTCAGTGTGTATTGGTTTTTATCTTAGCATCAGGAAACTAAATTCCTTTATTACAGAAAGGAGATTTTTAAAGAAATCACTTTATGTAAAGTAAATACAGAAAAGATAATTCTAAATTTATATTGCTAAGCTAAAAATAGAATAAAGATGGCTAGATGCCATATAATTTGGTTTTTTTACTTTAATAATTTATAGTTTTAATAAGCACATCATTTCCAGGTCAAACTAGAAGCATCAATATATCTAGAATCAAAAGATAACATATTAAAAAGTAAATTATAGTTTCCTATGTTGTTTATCAAGGTTCTTATTACTGCTTTGATTATATTATTTCGGAAAGATTTTTTTTATAAAAAAATTCCACCATAACATCTTTTTTTTTGCCTGTCCCTCTGTGTTCTATCCTTCCATCCTTATTAGTACCTAATTTGCTTTTATTTTTTTAATTCACATGGAAGAGAGCACAATTGCCCAGCAAAGTCCATCTTGGACCAGCCAGCCCAGAGTTCCCCAAACCATCTGCCTTCTGATCTGTGGGGAAACTTGTGAGGCTCAGCTGATCTTGCCTCAGAGCAGCAGAACAACTCAGCTAACCCATACGCTTATGAGAAGTAGTGAATGCTGGCTATTATAAATGACTAATTTTGGTGTGGTTTGTTATGCAGCATTATTGAAGCAATAAATGATTGATACATCAACTCAGTATCTCTTTTCATTGCTTTTTGAAAATTAGATTGTGCTATTATTCTCATTATCGTCACCATTATTAATTAAATTTTCACCGGTGTTCTTGGCCTTGGCTTTTGGGATAAGTATGGGTGGATTTCTGGGATAGGTATAACTGCACCAGTTATAAATTTATTATGTAGAAATATAGTTCCATGGAGATATTGTGGGATGGAGGGTAAGAGGAGGAGATGGGAAACAAGGGGCACTTAAGTGTGTTGATGGAGGAACTGGAACACTCAATTCTGAAATGACATAGCAGGAATGTCAGAATAATAAGTCCTGTTCTCCTTGGAGCGATTTGTCCTTGAATTTTTCATTATCTAAATAATTGTTCAGTTCTCTAATAATTATTTTTATTAACAGTTCCATTTGAAAGAGACTAAGAACATCCCTTTAGAGGTTATGATTGCATTTGATTTTTTGTGATATTAAATGAGTAATCAGTATATTCCTATGACACGTCTTTCTGCTTGAAGCATTGCGACTTCAAATATTCACTGAAATACAGTTCTGCAGGTTTACTATTATTATTATTTGAAAATTTAAAGTTTCAGGGAGGCTTTTAAATGTTAAATATTTTTTCATGGGAAGAGAAAACAAACAAAAATTTATCTTGTGGACTGTCAAGAGCAAACAGATTGTAGTTATAAGATTAATGTGTCATTTTTCACATTTCTCCAGAATCCTGGTAGTGAAGTGGCTAAAAGAGTGGGTGTGCTCATGAGGGAACAATGAGTAAGAACAAAAACAAACAAACAAATAAGAAAACCCACCTTTTCTTATGAGCAGATTAATTATAAGAACACCATCATAAATGCTTAAAGAAATCCTGGGAGCACTGACTGCTTTTCAGAAATTACAAGAGTGGAAATGTTCGTTACAACCTATTACATTCTCTCTAATGCTTTGCTTTTGCTTTGTCTTGTTTTTTTTTTTTTCTTTCTCTGGAGAAGAAAGGGAAGTTTCAGTTCAGAGCAAAACTCTTGGGCGAAGAAATCTGAAACCCTTGTGAACCCAGTGCAAAGTCATCTTTTTTCTTCTTTGCCTGCTCTTAAGTAAACACAATGAATTGATGCAGATTAGAACGTGACTGGGAGACAATACTGCAGCACATTACAAACAGAAGACTGATGAGAAGAAAGAATCAATAAGTTAGTCAAATCATCGAGAAAAACATGGCCCAATGGACAAATGAAGAAACAAGTAATTCAAAAGCAATGATCATTAAAAGGGCCAATCAATATATGCAACCATACAACATTATAATCATCAAGAAAATTTAGAAGAGAAACATGCCCTGGTATTTTATTCATTTCATAATCCATACACTTAAATTTCTTTTTTTTTTTTTTTTGCGGTACCAGGGATTGAACCCAGGGGCATTCTACCTCCACGCCACACCCCCGGCCCTATTTTTTTTTATACTTTTTGAAACCGGGTCTCATGAAGTTGCGGAGGGCCTCTCTAAGGAGAGAGAGAGAGAGAGAGAGAAAGAGAGAGAGAGAGAGAGAAAGAGAGACAGAGCTGAGGCAAGCCACGAACCTGGATCCTCCGGTCTCCGCCTCCCAAAGTACTGGGATTATAAGTGTGGGCCATCACGCCCGGCTCATACACTTAAATTTCAAGAGTATTGAACAGTGCTAACTCCATGGAATTGACACTGGTCTCAATGTAAGGAGGCAAAGTTCACCAAGGACAATAATGAACATTCATTATAACAGAAAATGAGTGTACTCTATAATCCCCCAATTCCTTTCTTTCCATAAATACACATTTCTACTTTACATAAGAAGGTATATGATTTTAGTCTGGTATGCAGTAATAAATAATAGCATAACTTGGATGTTCATCAATGTTCATACAATGGGATTCTATTTACAAGAAAAAAAGAAGCATGTTTATTGTGTAACAAAATAAAAAAGGCAACTAACTTGTGCTGTTGGGTTAATAAACAATTTTTGTACTTTGATGACAGGTGATACTGTTGGCAAGTTAATCCAGAAAATAACCTTTGTGTACAGAGCACTTAGAAATGCTTGATGAGTCACTACAAACATATGTTTAAACGAAATACACAGCTCCAAAGAAAGTAAATAAATTCTCCCAGGCAAAAGCAAAAGCAAACATTAAAAAAAAATAAAATGAAAGCAAACAGAGCAAACAAAACAAGAATCCTGAAAACCAGAATGGTAAACTATGCAGAAAATGTGATTTCACTGTGGCATTTCGGGATAGGCATAAGCAAAATGCTTGCATTTGATGACCAAGCAGGGGCACAAGGAGGAAACCTGAATAAAACAAGTCTATGCTGCGATCTTCACATAAATCCAGCCCCACAATGAAAACATTCCTACTAAAATGTGTTCTTAGAAGTAACTGCTTTCGATAAAAGAAGAATTTATCTGTTTCAAACTGGTTTGGGATGAGGGAATAAAAGTCTCCCCTTAGGAATTATAGCAGCAGGCTTACATGTACAAGGATGTAGTTCAGATGTGCACTAACCTACCTGCGTGGTCTATAAAATACTAGGCTATGAATCGACTTTAAACTAGTCACAATTTGGCAGCATCTCAGTGATCAAGAACCTATAACAACAAATCCTCTATAGAAGGACATTGTTCAAATGCTCATCCTCTTTCCACAAATAAATAGCAAACTGGGAAATGCCACTCTGAGTGTGAGCCAGAAGCATAAAATATAACAAACAGAAAATGAACTTTCCACTGACAGCTACCTCCTCAATAGCAGGGAGGGAAGACAAAAACAACGGGTGACACCTATAAAGCACTGAGAGGAATAATTGCCAACCTAGAATAGTATACCAAGCAAAACTATCTTTCTAGAACAAGCTGTTTTCAGACAAAGGAAATTTAGTGTTTTGTTTGTAAAGATACCTTTCATAAACAAGGAATTTCAGGAAGAAAGATAGCAACACCAAAACAAGCTTTAGCAATGACAAGAAGAAATATTTGGACAAAAATATTAGTGAATATCTAAGCAAATCTAAACAACTATGACCTATGTAAAACAATGATAACAATGTTTAGTTCAATGAGAACAACTAATGTGAAAATAAAGTACAAGAAAACAATTTGTTTTTCAGGGAGAGATATATTTAGAGCTAAAAAATGCAAAGCTCTTATAATGTTGGTTAAAAAAGTAAAGTCATTAATTAAAATTAGAATGATGTTAAATATACCTATTAGCCGGGTGTGGTGGCACACGCTTGTAATCCCAGTACTTGGGAGGCTGAGACAGGAGGAGCCCAGGTTTGCAGCCAGCCTCAGCTACTTAGTGGGGCCCTTTGCAACTTAGTGATACCCTGTTTCAAAATAAAGAATAAAAAATAGGACTGGGGGTGTAGCTCAGAGGTAGAATGCGGCAAAAATAAATAAATAAATAAATAAATAAATAAATAAATAAATAAATAAACAATCCTATTAATTTGTCAGCATGATGATCAAAACAATCAATTGCATGCAACTTTAATTTCTCAGAGGTCAGTAAATTTTTTTAATTTCAAGAAAAAAAGAAATGTAGGTACAAAAGAAACAAGGTACATCAAAAAATAATAAAATATACAATATAAAATGATACTAAAATCTACAATTAGGTGTAACTCAATAAATGTAAGTGTACTGAACTTAATAATTAATGCAAATTCTAGTATTGCTAATATCTGTAAAAAGGTATCCATATCTGTTATAATTACCATGTTACTATTTATAATTTATAAATTTCCAATATAAAGATATAGAAAGCTTGAATTTAAAGGTTGGAAAGGTACATTCTAGGTGAATATGAAATAAGATAAAGCATGTGTAAAAAACAGATTTTCTCTTTATAGGCCCAAAAGCACTATTATAAACAAAAGAACAATTATTCAGTCATAGAAAGTCAAAACACTAATATAAATAATGGATATATATCATAATTCTAAACTTCTATACACTTAATTAAAGAGCTCCAAATATTCAAAACAAAAATTGACAAAATTATAGGGAGAAATTAACAAGATTATTTATATTCTTCTTTCAGTAATTTACAGACCAATTAGATAACTAGCATAGTTGTAGACTATTTTATCTAAATGTCATTTCCAAAAGACTATAATTAGAGGCTTAAAAGTACATTTTCCCAATATTACATGAAATACATACCTACATATATATAATTTATTACTGTGGAACACTGTAAATTCAATTTCAAATTGTTAGCATCAACCTGAGCATAGTTTCTTATTTAAATGTTATTAAATGAGCAAATATTCAAAATTGCATAAATATAAAAGCATCATTTGTTTGCAATTCCTAATCCACTTGTAAATAACCAACTGGCCAATGAAGAAATAGTCACTAAAATGAGGAAATAATTAGAATGAGAGAAAAGTGAATACGTAAACCATGTGGGAAGCAGCTAAAGTAGTAGTTAGATATTTAGAAACTTAGATGCATGTATTAGTAAGGAAAATTTAATGAGACTAGCATCTGACTTTAGAAGGTAAAACAGATCCAAGACAGCAGAAAGAATGGCATAGCACAGATAATGGATGGCAGTAATGAACAAAGTTAATATGTCATGTAAAAGATCACAAAATCCAAAATTTGTTCTACACAGATCAATTACTTCAGTAAATTTCTAGCAATATTGTTAAAGGAAAAAAAAATCCTCAACCATACAAGAAATTAAAAGAGAAATATACTTGTAGATAAGTTAAAAAGTAACAAAATTTTATGAATTACTTTATTCAATATATAATTGAAATGTATACCAAATTAATAACTTTCTCCAAAATCTTAACTTACCAAAATGAATTTAAAAACGCATTGGAAAAGAGTGAGTGGTCAAAAAATATAATGAGTAATTTTAAAACATACAAAAGTGGATATAAAAAGCAGAGAAATTAGATAAAGATGAATATAGATAAGAAAAACTTAAAAAAGCATTTGGATAACAGTTAATCAAAGCCTATGCAAAGCAAGAAAACTAAAAGATAAAATACCCAAACAAGATAAACATGAATTAAAAAGTAAAAATGAAAAAAAAATAAAAGCACAAATTTACTACACCAAACCTAGCAATTCTAAAATGATGCCTCATAAATAGGGATCAAAAGATACCTGAACTTTAGAAAATTCTCTATAATTCATTGTATTACAGAGGAAATACTGCATAATAATCCCTCCTATCATTATTTGCAATTTTTCTACCTCTTTGTTTTTGTTTGGGTTTGGAAATGTCCCCAAAAGGCTCATGTGTTGAAAGCATGTCCCTAATGAAACAATATTCAGAGCTGAAATAATTGAGTTATCTATTCATCAGTAGATAAAACCACTGAAGTATTAATAGCATGAATGGATTTGCTGGGTGGTAGTTTAGGCAGATGGGGCATGGCTAGAGAGGTAGGTACTGGGGGTGTGGCCTTGGAGACTCTGTCTGTCCCTGGTCACTTCCTGTCTTGCTCTCTAATTCCGGCTGCCATGACTGAGAGTGACTTTTCTCTACCAGATACTCTGTCCTGCCCCACAGCTTCTGCTTGGGACTGGCTGACTGTGGACTTAGACCTCTGACACCTCCAAAACCTTGTGCCCCAATAAATCTTTCCCCCTTTAAGTTGTGCTTGTTAGATATTTTGGTTCCAGCAATGGAAGAGCAAACTAAAACATGGTTCATCATAGATTTATGACATTAATTTTAAAAAATATACCAGTAACATATTAAAATCCCAATCAGATACCACTACTTCATTAGCCTTAAATTTACAAATAAATTTTTTAGGACTGACAATATCAAGTGTTGTTGAGAATGTAGAGCAGCTGAATTGTCATGCATTTCTGGATGGAGTGGTGAAATAAGACAAATGCTTTGTAAGCAAGCTTAGAAATTTCTTAAAAAGCCAGACACAATAATAATATATTACAGCCATAACCTTTAAGAGGTTAAAGTAGCTGTGATACATTCATACCACAGAATAATATTCAGCAATAGAAAGGACAAATGATTGATACACACAGTAACATGTGTGAATCTCCAGAGAATTGTGGTAAATGAAAAAAAAAAAAACAAGCCAATACCAAAAGGTTACATGAACTCTATGAATCCATATACACAATACTTTTTTAGATGACAAATTCTAGAAATGCAGAATACATTAGTGGTTGCTGGGGCTTAAGGTTAATAGGTAGTGAGAATGAGAGAGAAATGGTTGTGACTATAAAAGCAGCACATGAAGGTGTTTGTGGGGATGAATGTCCTATAGCAACATCTTGCTTTTATATTGCACTATCCTTTTGTAATATGTCACCACTGGGTAAAACTGGGTAAAGAGAACAAGACATCTTTCAGTACCATTTATTTTAACTTCAGGTTAATCCATACTTATCTCAAAAAAAGAAAGAAACTACATGTGTTGTTTATATTTTGGCTCACATTATATTATCTATAAATTACAAATATTAAAAATTAATTATGTTTAGACATGCATCTCTATCTTTAGCTAAATTGTATCTTGAATTGAGAGAGGTTGAGTTCCAAAGGTGACCCAAACTTTGTTTGTAGGCTAGATGGAACTATGTCTGTCCTTCAAGTCCTTCAAATCAAGAATACACCTCCCCTATTCACAGAGGCTGCTTCAGTCAGCATTCACCACTGTAATCCAAAATGACTGAACACCACGACTTAGAGAAAGGAAGATTTATTTGTTCACAGCTCTGGAGATTCCATGGGTTCAGTCCATGTCAAGTTGGGTTACATCAGCACAGCTCAGGGCATGGAGGTGGAAGGCAGAGAGGGAGAGAGCAAGTGCTCTGCTCTGACATCATGGAGGCTAAAAGCAAAAGAACCAGCAAGGGGATCCAAGGATACATGCACAGTGTCTAAGGCCATACCCCCTGTAACCCACCTCCTCCAGCATCACCCTACCTGCCTAGGTTACTGACCAATGAATCCATTACAATGGATTGAGATTACAACCCTCAATTTATTGTATTACAATAAATCTATTATAATAAGGATAGTACAACCCTTCTGACTTAATCATATTACCTCAACATTAATACATGAACTCTTTCAGGTGGTGTAATGGTTTGGAAATTGGATAACCCCCTAGCCCTCATGAACACAGGGTGTCAATGTTGGAAGCAGGGCTTGGTTGTAATCTCAGCAGTGTACAAATCAATTGTAATGGATTTATCTGGGTGGTGGCCCAGGCTGGTAGCCTATAGCTAGAGAAGATGGGTCCCTGGGGCTGTGGTGGCCTTGGGGATTATATATGGTTCCTCCTCCTCTTGCTTTCTCTCTTGCTTCTGGCCTCCATGATGTGGGGAGTAAAGCCTGTGCTCTCACTCTCTCCACTTCCTGCTGCCATCCCCTGAGATCCAAGGTCCCTGGCCTCACATGGACTGAACCCAGAACTTCTAAAGAAACTGAGAGCAAATCAATCTTCTTTCCTCTATCAGGTCTTTAGAAGATAGCTATGAAAATGCTGACTAACACGGGGCATTCTATATCTAACCATAATAGATACAGATACAGATTGTTGTGTTATTTTTCCTAAAACAGAGCAATGTGTTCTGCTGTGAAGTATCTAATAGGGCTGGTTGCACTCCTTCTTGAATGTCCTATAGATGTTCCAGGGAACAGCTTCACACCTATTGCTTTGCCACTGAGTTTGATCTGCAGAGGTGAACCCCGAACATGTACAGTCATGTTTTTGAGTCAATCTTCCCCTGTAGCATTTTTAACATACATATTCTTTGATTTATTAAACTTTCTCTAGGTTAGCTCTTTGCAAATCAGCTTCTGAATTAGATGCTAGTCTTCAGATATGCACTCAAAGCTGTTGCTATTTAATTAATGAGTTTCCTCACCCCTTATTGATTATTGTTGATTACATTCCTTACATGTTACATCATTTGCCCTGTTCTGCAGAGCAGTCCTACTCTGGAATGATTTTATTCATAAACACTGGCAATGTGTGTCATTTTCTCACTCCTTTGAGCTTATAAATGATCTCCAACTCCATTTTCATTTTAACTGCATGACTGATCTTATTAGCATTTTCAACCTTCTCATGACTTTTTGTACTTATCAAACATGATGGGCTTAAATTATTCATAAAACACCTCAGCACTAAGGACAAAAGGAACAGATAGTGTTAGCAGAAACTGTGGTAGAGGAAACAAAAATGACAGTGTACAAATCGTAAGGCAGACAGAAGTGATATTTTATCCTTAGCAGAAAATCTTTGTTCATAGCTATTAAAATTCATAATTTTAAATGTCATAATAGAGGGACCTATATGGACAATTAAATGAACCTGGAAACTAAGTTTAAAATGAGTACTTTCTTGAATTTAGCTCTTTCTTTTTCATTACCAATCATTGACTGTTTTTTTTTTTTGTTCTTGTCTTAGAATGACTGCTAATTAAGAATATGAACTCAGTTTTCTTATTCTATCTGGTAAGAATTGTTAACTTGAGATCTAGCCTCAAAACTGATTTTTAAGTGTGCAATACAATAAAATGAGTATAGGCAAAAAGTTATACACTGATCTTTAGATCTTATTAATCTTTCATAACCAAAATCTTACCCTTCTTACACAGCAACCCCCTAACTTGCCCTACCCCAAGGAGTCAGAGAGCAGAGTTGTTGGAGAAAACTCTGATATGTAATCAATCAGAGGCTCTGCTTTTTAGTGATGCCAAAGACTAACTCTATAACTTATTTGCTCCAAATTTGCTTGTCCATAAGGAGAAGAAAATAAAACTACACAGAAAGATCTTGACTAGAATTGAATATATGCAAAATACTTAATATCAAATATGATATCAAAGGACTGACTAAGCAAAGTTATTATTTTTAAGATAGAAAAATGGTAATAATAACAAACAACTGGGTTTTATCCTTTAAATCAGTTTTAGGATATACTACTTAACAATTTATTTTTAAATAATCTATCTCTACAACAGTCTAAAAAAATGATAAAAGTTTGCCAAATAAGAATTGTAGCCTCAAATATATGAACATATGAACATCAAAAAAGTTCTATGCAATAAATTTTGAAGATATACACCTCTTTCCCTTATTCATAACATGAATCTATAAAAGTACTGGCCTGTAGAACTTGAATTTTGGGGAACATCATGAAAGGGTGGTTGTTTCTCTCTGCAGTTTTCAGTTTTCACCATATTAATGCACTATACATTTTAAACAATAACAAAGCAATAATAATAGTAATGATAATAATAATAATTTAAACACAATATTAATGCAAGTTGACTGAGCCGTTTTCCAATGTGCCAGAAATTTTATTCTTCAGAATAAGAGATTTTTTTTAATTCTGAGTCTTACTTGGTGGAGCATATTTAATTGTATTTTTACAATCCCACCACACTTAGTTTTCCATACTTTACCCAGGAAGATAGAGTTTCTTTGTTCTGTCTTAATAATATAGAGACTGATTTCATAAGAAAATTTTATTTGGAACTGTACCTCTTCAAGAAAAGAAGAACATTTCAATTTCTACAAATACTTTTACCTTCATCATGTTTCCTAAAACAGCACCCATCCATCAGAGGACCTTACACACAGCACCTTAAGCATTATATCAGTTTCCTTCCAAGGGGTTCCAGATGAACTAAAGACATCTCTGTAGAGGTGAGGACATCTATGGTGGTCTCTGAAGAGTGGTTCCCTCATTTGTGGTTTGATTTTCTATGGTTCTAGTAACACACAGTTCAAAGATGTGAAATAAGAAATTCCAGAAATAAACAATTCAGAGTTTTAAATTGCACATCATTCTGAGTACCATGATGAAGTCTTGCACCTCCTGTTCAGGCCATGAATCATCCCCTTGTCCAGTGTACCCACACTGTATATGCTACTTGCATAGTGGTTATCCCAATTGATTATCACATTGACTTTTGTTACCGCAACGGTAATAGTGTCAAGTAACCATTATTTCACTCAATAACAGTCCTGAAGTGCATGAGTAGTGAGGTTGGCAGTTCAGATCTGTCAAAGAGAAGCCATAAAGTCAAAGGTGAAAGTATAATAAGACATTTTGATAGAGAAAGAAACCACATTCACATAATTTTATTACAGTATATATTAAATTTTATTACTATTGTTGTCAATATCTTCCTGTGCCTAATTTATTAAATTAATTTTTGGGGTACTGGGGACTGAACCCAGGGACTTTCTACCTGTGAGCTACACCCAGCCCTATTTTATTTTATTTTTTTAAACAGGGTCTCATTTAGTTGCAGAGGGCCTCACTAATTTGCTGAGGCTGGCCACAAACCTGCGATCCTCCTGTCTCCCAAGTACTGAGATTACAAGCATGCACCGGACAAAGCAAAGCACACTACAGCTTTCCACTCCAGGAAGGAAACCCATGGGTGAAGGAACACAGGCTGAACCAGCCCAGCTCAGAAGCTGAAAGGACATTCTTCCTTATTGCCTGAAAGCACATGAAAAGTGTCAGTTAGCTTTGTTCAAATTAATTACCTTCTGTAGAGAGCTTTACTATAAACAAATATTTCAATGAAAGTGTTCTCTTTACATTCCTAAATTACATTTTGATTAATTTAACTTTGTCAAATTACAAAACTCATCTTACAGGCAATACAAAAACACAGAAAGAAGAAAGTGAAAATCACCTTTAATCTATTCATGAAGATGACTTGTAATAACATTTTGATGAACATTCTTCCAAACTTGTCTAGGAAAACACAAACACCAAAATATATTCATAAAATGCTTACATATACATAAGATCATAATGCAAATGCACTTTGTAACTTTATTTATCAGATAAGATTATATTGCAGCTGGGTATGGTGGTGCACACCTGTAATCCCAGAACTTTGGAGGCTGAGACCTGAAGATCATTGGTTCAAAGTCAGCCTCAGCAACTTAGCGAGATTCTGTTTCTAAATAAAAATAAAAACAGGGCTGGGGGTAGAATGCCCCTGGGTTAAATCCCCAGCACCAAAAAAAAAAAAGTGTGGACTTTAAATCTTTATTTCACCAATGCCTGTTTTTATTTCATATTTTTACAAATATCATTTTCACTCCAATGAACTTTCCTTTTTACATTTCATTCTCTGATCAATTTGGGGTTTGAAATTTTCCATAATTGAAATTACCGTACACTGACCAGAAGTATCTCAGACTTTCCCTAAATTAGGGATTACCAATACTGAGCATTATTAATTCTCATTGGCAGTATGAGATTAGTTTCTCATGATGGTGACAAGTTTCATTCTTTGATTTTTAAAAAGGTTAAACTTTGTACAACTAAACTGAATTACATTTTATTTTATTCAAATTTTACATGATTTATAATCCATGTCTAAGTTTTAAGTTATCAAACTTTGATCTATATACATATTTGCTATTATTAGAATTTGTCAGTTATATATTATCTGTTACAATTATATAATTGTAATAACATTGTATAATATTTTTGTAATAATAATTGTATAATATATCTGTTATAATTGTATAATTCTGCAATAAATTATATTTTATTGTTCTTATACGTTTTTCCTTAATTAGACTTGAAATATTTTCATGTAGTAATTGAATGTTTATAGCTTTTTTTCATGGAACTTTCATATTATTTGCCAGTTTCCTATGTTGAACTGGTCACTTATAAGGTATTTTATACCCAACTTTCCCTCATCTTTTGAATTTTTTAAAACATACCTTTATTGGTGCATTGTAATTATATGTCATAATGAGTTTCACAGTGATAGAAACATACATGCACACAGCACTTGGAGTATGTCCCTCTAGATCCTCACCCCAGTCCCTCCCCTTCCCTGTACATGTTATTGAGATTGATACTGATAATTTCATACCTGTATATAACATTATTTTAACTGTTTCCTTCATCAGGTCTCCTTTCCCCCATCTCCCTTCCTTAATTCCTTTCCACTATTCTACTAGAATCTCTCCTCTTTTATCTCAAGTTCCTTTTGTTTCCCAATTTCTAACTTCCACATATGAGAAAAAACATATGACCCTTTGTGGGACCCAAAGGAAGTACAGGCTGGTGGTAAGGATGTGAACCCCCTCATCCCACACAGCCTCAGATGTGTACTTAGTTATATAAGCATGACTGGCCAAAATGCAGCACACCTGCATACATCCACAATGGTGTGAGCACGCACTATTTTGCCCAAAACCCCATATGAGTGACAGGTCTTTAGAATAAAGCTCCTGTTGTTGTTTTCCCAATGTCAACTCCACGTGCTTTCTTCTCTCTGGGTATCTCACCACTGAAGTCTCCCCTACAACCACAGCTGGCCCCTGACACTTGGTGTAGTCAGCAGGATGCGGTGAGTATCCCCAAGTATCCGTCTGGAGCAGCAGCCCTGAAAGGAACAACCCAGGGTGCAGAAGATGCGGCTTCAGGCCTCCCTGTGGTTCCTTGCAGCAGCCTATCTGACTACATGGACCGACCCCACCAGAAGATTGGAAAAAATGTATGTCTCCAGCTGGAAGAAGTCCGGAAGGCTTTAGAAGTGCTGAAGCCGCCTGTTCCAGTGCACAGCAGCAGTTCTGCATGCCGATGAAACACATGGTGTCAGGGCTCAAGCCGGAGTCTGAGGCAGCATGACCCTGCTGCCTGTGCTGGTGGAGACCTGAGCCCTGCATCCCCTCCTGCAGCCTCCCCCAAAGGGGCTGACACCAGAGCAGCAGGCATGTACCACCATGCTGGAGCAGCAGCTTCCCATGGGCCATGAGGCACACAGCATCACACAGCATCATGGCCCCATTTGTCAGCAGGGTCACCACCAGCCCTTCCAATGGCAGTGCCAGCCAACGCAGGGCCCAGACCTCTTCCCAGCTGCAGCAGCAGAGGCTTGGACTCTGGAGGCACAGAGGCTGGCTCTGTTGGATAATGGAGGGCAGTGTTGTAGCCCCAGGACCACTTCCAAGAGGAAGTGACATACCCAACCAACTTCAAAGGCCCAGCACCACCTCCATGCTGAGCAGCTTAAAGAGACTACAACCCCTAGGAGGATTAGAGGAGACCAGGAGGCTGCCAGCATGGACTGTGGGAAGGCAGGGCTAAGCCTCGTAGGGAGTAGTGGCATTGGCAGCTCCTAGACACCATTGGCCCCTGTAAGGAAAAAGATAGGATGTCATGCCAGCCCAACAAAGTACTTTTGGTGCTCTGGTAGTAGCTTTGACCAAACCAAAGCTGCAAGGTTTGGGAATGTACAGCAGCACAAGTTACCAGGGGACATGAGGAAATTAGACAAATGATACTGAAGCTAGAAGAGGCAAGTATAATCTGCCTGACTCATAACCCATTCATCTCTCCTGTGTGGCCCATACAAAAATCTGATGGTTCCTGGTGCATGACAGTAGACTACTGGGAGCTAAATAAAGTAACACCACCCTTGCATGCAGTGGCACCCAACATTTCAGAACTGGTGGATCATCTGTCACATGAACTGGAACAATACCATTACATCATAGAGTTGGCAAATGCCTTTTTCTCCATTGACATTACCTGCGAAAAGTCAAGAACAATTTGCTTTTACCTGGCAAGGGTGGCAATTGACTTTTTTGGTATTGCCCCAGGAATACCTGAACATAGTCCCACCCTGTGTCATGGTCTGGTGGCACAGGATTTAGCCTCCGGGCTAAGGCTATATGCCTGAGGCTGTAAAGTTGTTCCATTATATTGAAAATATTCTGCTAACCTCTGATATTTTACAGTTAGAAATAGCTGCATGCAGCTTCCAGAGCTGCTTTCCAGAAATGGGGGTGGACTGTTAATGAGGACAAGGTCCAGGGACCTGGGTATTCTGTCAAATTCTTGGGAGTTGTCTGGTTGTGTAAGACAAAGGTGATACTCGAAGCAGTGATAGACAAGATAAAAGCCTATCCTCAACTGGTAAAGATCAAGCGGTTACAGACTTATCTGGGTCTTTTGGGGTTTTGGTGAACTCTGATTGGGTTTTGATCACCGCTATGAAAAGGGACAGAAGCATGCTACTTTTCATTGAAAAATAGTGGTCATATATGCTGCCTTCTTAGCTTGTGAGCCCATTACAGGTACTGGGGTCAGTGATGGTACAGACCACCTACCCTATTAAAGGCTGGCTACAGTCTTGGATGTGTGCCCCCCAGATAGGGGTATCATAACTACCCACTCTGACCACGTGGGGTATGTATTTAGAGCAACAAGCACGGTTTTCTAGTAGTCCTTTGTCTGAACAGCTACATACTTTGCTAGGACCAGTACATTTCCAAGGGACTGCTCCCTCAGAACCCACAGAAGTGTGAGACACCCCAAGTCCCTGTGAGGAAGGGAAAGCCCCAATACCTGCAGAAGCATGGTATACTGATGGCTCCTGTCATAGGCAGCTGCTCACGTGGGCGATTGTGTCTTTATAGCCCACCACAGAAACTTCTGGTATGAGACCAGTGCTGGACGCTCTAGCCAATGGGCTGAGCTCTGTTTGGTCTGGTTATTTCTCATGAAGGAGACAGAACCATTGCATAACTGTACAGACAGCTGGGCAGTCTACCAAGGGCTAGCCTTGCAACTGCCCTGATGGGCAGCACAAGACTGGTTGATTGGGCACTCTCTGTTGTGGGACAAGGATATGTGTGAGGATCTATGGAAATGGGGCCTCTGGGAAGGAACTACTATACATCATGTTCTGGGGTATAGACCTTTACAGGCCCCCAGTAATGATGCTGCCAATGCTTTAGTTCTAGCTCTCCAACTAACCCCATGACTAGATAAGAAGCACCATGGTTACATAAGAAGCTAGGACACGTAGGCACCCGTATCATGGGGCTAGTAACCCAGAGGTAGGGATTGCCTCCTTCCCGTGCCCATGTGCATGATTCTGTATGGCAGTGTCCTTAGTATGCAGAACACCACCCATAACGACATAGGGTTCCTACAGTCCTAGGACAGGTTCCCTGAGGTACTCGACCTTTACAGGAAGGGCAGGTTCACTATATTGGACCACTGCCAACAGACTAAGGATTTCGATACCCCCTGATAGCTGTAGATATGGCCACAGGCTTGGCTTTTGCTTAGACTGTGGTGCAGACCAATCAAAAACATACTGTAGCTGCCCTTGAACAACTGTCAGTGGCCTATCGATGGCCCTTGGTAGTGGCAAGTGACAAAGGTATCCATTTAACAGCCCAACAGGTACAGACCTGGGCTAAGGACAAGGGCATACAGTGGCAATCACATGTTCCCTACCAGCCCCAAGCAGCCAGAATGACTGAACACTTTAACAGACTCCCAAAACAGAAGTTGAAGGCCTTGACCACCTATTGGAAGAGGTAGCAGGCACAAGTGCCCGTGGCAGTATGGCTTTTAAATGAGCCATCTCACCGCACTGGGCAGGCCCCCTTAGATAAGTAATAGCAGGAATGCCCCACACTTTGAAGGTAACAGGGGCTTTGAGGAGGACCTGCTTACCACCTGGTGAAACTCACTGGGCTCCTTTGGAGATGGGCATTGACTATCCTCGCCTGTGTGGCTGGAGGACTAACAGTTACCTGTTGCGTCCTCTATTGCTGTTGTGGTCTTTGGGCCCAATGCAATGCTCTTTGGGTCAAGTAGCACACTGCAACCCTGTAGGGGATGGAGTGTGGGGCCGAGAGGAAGTGCAGGCCAGCGGTAAGGACATGACCTCGCTCAAGCTGCACAGCCACAGATGCGCACTTAGTTATATAAGCATGACTGGGCAAAACACAACACGCAACAGTCCATTTTGCCCAGAACCCTAGCCAAGGAACAGGTCTGTAGACTACAGCTGCCGTTGATGTTCTCCTGATGGTGACTGCGTGTGCTTTCTTCTCTCTGGGGATCTCACCGCCAAAACCTCCCCTGCAACCATAGCTGGCCTCTGACACCGCTCACTTTCTGAGACTGGCTAATCTCCCTTGGCATTATACTCTCTAGATCCATCCATTTTCCTGCAAATGACATAATTTTGTTCTTCTTTGTGGCTGAGTAAAATTCCATTGTGTGTATATACCACATTTTCGTTACCACTCATCTATCGATGGACACATAGGTTGGTTCCATAGTTTGGATATTGTGAATTGTGCTACTGTTTTACTTTTATCTTGATACTGAATGCAAATTTTTTTCTTCCAAATCCATTCTTTTTAGAAACCCTAAAAAACATTAGAATCCCTCTGTCCAGTAAAAAGTTCTACGGCAACAACCACACAGTCAATCAAAATCTTGCCTTCTATAAGCATTTGATGATAGATGACTCCAAGTGACCATCAACAGATGAATGGATTAAAAAACTGTGGTATATGCACACAATGGAATTTTACTCAGCCATTTATTTTAATGCCAACTTTCACATGTAATAAATTACCTATTTTCCTTCCTCCCTCCCTCCTTCCTTCCCTCCCTCCTTCCTTCCTTCCTTCCTTCCTTCCTTCCTTCCTTCCTTCCATTTTCTTTCACTCTTTTCCTCCTCCTCCTCTCCCTCCTCCTCTTTCTCCTCCTCTTCTTCTTCTTCTTCTTCTTCTTCTTCTTCTCTCTCTCTCTCTCTCTCTCTCCTTTTTTTAAGACACTTTAGCACAACTGCATTTGATACTTTATTTATTAGTGGATCTTTTAAATTTCCACTGAGGAATCCATTTATTTTCCAGTCTGTTTTGCTGCTGTTAATAAAATATTTATATATACACGATACTATATTATAGTATAAGAGTATTGAGGCAGGAGCCTAGGATGGCACCACACAGTCCCAGCCAAATGGAGCTCAAGATGGTGCTGCCTGGTCCCTGCCATACAGAGTCCAAGATGGTGCCACCCAGCCCCAGCCCAAGATGACACCACCCAGTCCCCGCAAATATAGGAAATCTAGCTCAGGAAGCAGAAATGAAACCTGACCCAAGCTCCCGCATTGGTACCCCTGCCTGTTATTGATCCAATTAAAACCTGTCCCAGTGGGGATATATAACCTAAATGATGACACCATTCAAGGCTTCCACCAGGGGCTTTGCTCTCTGAGTTTCACAGATGAATAAACTCATTGCCTCCTGATCCAGCCTCTGGGTCTTGTATCTCTTTAGACCTGACTTTACTGCCACAGTATTGTTATTATATAACTAGCAATAATAACATGACCTAAATGTGTCTGCCATATATATTAAGATATAGATAGATAATTATCTAGTAACTAGTGATTTCTTTCCTCTATCAATACCAACCTCCCCACCCCCATAGTTACTGCTATCATGGAGGGCTGTGTGTTTGTCATTCACTTGAATTTTGGATTTCCTATATACACAGGTGTGTGTGTGTGTGTGTGTGTGTGTGTGTGTGTGTGTGTGTTTGTGCACGCACATGTGCACTATATTTAAACATTTAGTTTTACATATTTAAATTTACATTTTATTTTATTTTTTTGCGGTACCGGGGATTGAACCCAGGGGCATTCTATCTCCACGCTACATCCTCGGCCCTATTTTTTATACTTTATTTTGAAACCGGGTCTCACGAAGTTGCGAGGGACTCACTAAGGAGAGAGAGAGAGACAGAGACAGAGACAGAGAGAAAGCTGAGGCTGGCTGCGAACCCGGATCCTCTGGTCTCCGCCTCCCAAAGTACTGGGATTACAAGGGTGTACCACCACGCCCGGCTTCAACTTTACATTTTAAAACAACTATTTTAATTGAGCTTAGTGGCATTTCTTTTGGTCAACATCATATTTGTGGCATTTATTCTGCTTCAGGGGTAGTTTATTAATTTTCACTATTATATAGTACTTTAACACTTAACACATTATAAGACAATTAGGTTGTATCTAATTTAATATCTTCATGATCCCACCTGCAAATCCCTTTAATTCTTTCATCAAAGTCAGCACCAAGAAGGATAGGTTTACTACGCATGTTTATGCATTGAAGTGTAACAGGTTATAATCCCAACTGAAGGAGAGGTCCCTTCTTAGTAGCTTTAAGACAGAAAAACACAGATGAGAAGGAGAAAACTTCAGAATTTTTACTTATTTATCTTTCTTGGCAGGGATTCAGGTTTTATCACTTTGATTTTCAAATGATCTTATTATGTACAGTAATATTTATTATAAAAGATAAATATAACCGGCAAAAAGAATTTAGCTTTCTGAAAACCTTCACTAGCAAAAAATGTTTTTACAGTATTGTGAGGTACTATGAGATTGCATTGTGATGAGTAAATTAAAAATATATTTTATATCACAAATATGAATAAGGTTATTAAAGAAATTTGACATTCAAAAGGTTAATATTGCTTAAGATTATTTTAAATATTGCTTAAGGTTATTTTTGTGACATTTACATACACAACATATAAATCAATTGTTTTTAAAAAGCAATTTTATTTGTGTGACTCTTTTTGAGATTTGTCTACCCCTTTAAATTAGTGTATAGACAGAATTCTTTCTCACATATTTCTATCTATAGAAAAAACTATTTAGAAAGTAAAACTATGAAAGTATTATTCTAAAGCAAAAATTTAACTTTAAAAGTACAAGTGGCTGGGCATGGTGACTCACGCTTTTAATCCCAGTAGTTGGGAGGCTGAGACAAGATGATCACAGGTTCGCAGGCAGCCTCAGCAACTTAGTGAGGCCCTCTGCAACTTAATGAGACCCTGTTTCAAAATAAGGAATATAATAGGGCTGGGGGGATAGTTCAAAGGTAGAATGTCCCTGGGTTCAATCCCCAGTACTACACACACCCACACACACAAAAAAATACAAATGATCGGATATGGCTTTTACTTTTTTAAAATATACTTTTATTGGTGCAATGTGATTATATATCAAAATGTGGTTCAGAATGATAAAAAAAAATACTTGCACACAGCACTTGGTTTGTTTCTCTGTGGATCCCACCTCGCTCCCTCCCAGTCCCTGAACATATTATTGAGATTGCAATTGATAACTTCATACATGTACATAACATGATTTGAACCATTTTCTCCATCACTCCATCACATCTCCCTTTTCCTCTTCACAATCCTTCCATTCCCTTCCACTATTCTACTGGTATCTCTCCTCATTTATCTGAAGTCCCTTTTGTTTACCAATTTCTCTCCAGCTTCGACATATGAGAAAAAACATACAACCCTTCACTTTCTGAGACTGGCTAATAGTAGCCATTGGGTAGACATTCTTCTTAAACATTTTCCAACTTTTCAAAAACATTGCCATAATTTTATAATGCATCATAAATTGGACAACTGAAAACCAGTCTTAAAATGAAATCTACTATTTTTCCAAGTTTGCTCATTTACAAGCGACAGGCAATAGTATATATAAATATTTATATAATTGTCATGTTTAACATGAAAATAAGTTTTGTATATATATATATGCCAAAACATAAATTTAAATAGTAGTAAATGACAAAATGCACTTAACTACAGTAATTTCAAATAATAAACTCAAATTTATTACTGTTCTGTTGTATCTACTTCAAGCCAGAAAGTTCACATTAGAACTTAGAAATATACCATACTTCATCAACTTGTCATGACAATGAATAGGATATTTATTTTGGACCTTAACTGAAAGAAAGAATAAGAAAATTTGATATATTTTAATTAAAATTTATTATATGACTACAAAATTTCAATTTTCATTTTGTGATGAAATAGCTTAAATGTGCTTAGAGAATATGATTCTACTAACTCAAATCATTGCTATAGTAAATGTATATAAATTTTCCTTGAATTAGCTTTGTATTCAATTCCTGAGCTCACTGAATCATCTAGTCAACATTTTTTGAATCCCTCTCATGCTAGGATCACCGTTGAGGGGGAAGTGAAGGTGCCATTGCTATTTCAGAAGAAGCCTAGTTTGTCATGAGAAAGCCTCTCTGAGGAGTCGTTTCATTAGTATAGCCTTAAATGATTTATTCTATATCTCAAGGACTTAATTGCTTGATTGATGAAACTGAAGCAAACAACCTCTAGTGCTTTCACATTTTCTATTTTCATAACTGTGAGGGTAGAGTAAATACACAACATTTTTAAGAGATTACAAAATGGTCACAGATGTCAGAAGGTAGTTAAGTTGTCCGTGAATCTATAACTAAGAAATAGAGGTGCTATAAGAATAATGAAATCTCATTCTTAGAAAACAGATTTGGATCTGAAGCAATGTGTTCACTTTGAATCTTACTCTGCATTTGCCCAGGTGGCCAAAGTGCTAGAACACAAGGATCTCAAGGTATAGAATAGAATGCATCAAACACAAAATAAGTTTATTTCCTGATCATGGAGCAAGTAGCACTGAATGGCACACAGATCTATGGGGTTGGAGTATGGGTGTCAGTGGGCTGGGAGTACTCTGCCATACAATGTTTCACAGATTCAACCTGATCCAGGTTGTGCACTATTCAAAAATAGTTATTTTAAAATGTAAGCAGGATTACCAGGTTGCCCCCCAAAACATCTCTGTGGTAGGAAGCCAAATAGGGGAAAATGGAAATGGGTATCTCAGGGGACATTTTATAAAACAAGCTTGGAAGGCTTGCCATCACTGATCAGACATTCTCTTGACTATAGTGAGGCCACAGACCCCACTGGACTCCAGGGAGGTAGGATGTGAGGCTTTGGAGGCTAGCCATGTCCAAAAATAACCTTCTGTTGTGAAAGAGGCAGAGATGATATGCAAAAGTTTCTTCTGCTGTTTTGAGTCCTATTCATTCAGTCCCAAGGTCTCAGAAATTCTTTGGCATTGGCACAGTTGAATAATAGACATAAAATCCGATTTGTTTCTGAATACCCCTGTATTTTCTGCAACTTGAAATTAACAGATACATCATACCCTGCAATATTTTGTATTGATATTGATTTTTTTTCTTTCTCATAAACTTGGGGCCCCTCTTAAGTTTGCAGAACTCAAAAACTTCCTAACCTGCTATAACTCTCCTTAAAACTGATTTCCCACTAGGTTGGGAAATGTGATTGTGGTGACAGAGGATTCAATGAAGCCTGTAAGACTAATAAATCATCACTGAAAATTCTGCAGAGTAAAACACAACAGAAAGGAAAACAAATAGGAATTTCTGAGCATTTTGGGGGGGTATTGGGAATCAAGCCCAGGGGAATTCGACCTCTGAGCTACACTCCCAGCCCTTTTTATTTATTTATTTATATTTTGAAACAGGGTCTTGCTAAGTTGCTGAGTCTGGCCTCAAACCTGTTATCTTCCTGTCTCAGTCTCCCAAGTACTGGGATTACAGGCATGTGCCACCACATACAGCTGGACAATTCTTTTTTTAACAATACTCATGACTATGTGCATATTCATGCACCAGTACACATATACACATTTCATTACTTTATCCTATATATTTCAGTTTGTACTAAGAAATGCAATTTTAGTCTGTGGAAATTAAATATATATAATTACCTTGGAAACATACCACTAAACTAGAATCAATTTCATTTATGTCCCAAAGATATTCTTAACAGAAGTTGTGTTCCCTTTTCCTTCCCATGTGTGCAATCCCCAATTCTTCCACTAATAGGATCTACATGCTAATAGTGCCCAACTGTGTATCCTAGTCTGTGATAAGTACAGAGGGATGCCTCCTTTACAAATGTTTAGGCCAAATTGTGAACTATTTTTTACCTAGGAGATATGTACATGCATTTGCAGATCATTTTATTTAAAATGTCATTTTAATGAAAATCAGCTTACATGATTATTGCAAATATGTACATATTACATATGTGTGTATATAGGTATATACATTCATTTTTGACATAATCATTCCATGATTGTCTTGTGTTAATCATTTGTTCTTCTAAATTACAAATCAAGTTGCATGGTTCATCAAAATATATTTTTTTCTAAGAGAAAAAGCTCCACTGTGAATTGATTTTGCCTGGCTTTCGGCTAGCAATTATCTGCTAACCTTGTCATGCAGACAGAGTTTAAGAAATTGGCACCAGACTGAGGTTTTCATGCAGCGTAAAAGTGTCATGGTAAAGGTAGTTAATAGAGCATCTTCAAAGTTTCTTTCCCCTCTTTCTTAACAGTGAAATATTACAAAGATTTATGAAGTAAAAATCATACTGTTTCTCCAAGTGCTATCCTCCTGAGATTACCAATACTTACAGCTGGCATATACCTTTGCTTTGCTCATGCAAATATATGCTAACACACACACACACACACACACACACACACACACACACACACACACCACATATTTATTGCTTAGCAGTTCTTCAGTGAACTAGTATAATGGTGCTAGACAGCAGAAAGAGTATTTAGGAAGTATCTGACAATTCATATGAAAATGAAGTGCTAAGAGGGTTGAGACATTGGGGAAGGATTGGGGAAGCATGTAGGAAGTAGAATTGAAAGGAATAATGACTGAAAGAGCATGGGAGGTAGAGAGGATGAAAAGTGCCAATACCGTTACCATTTTTAACAAGTAAGGAAAGGAAATATGACTATTTAGTTTTGGATATGTTTACAGGAATGGCCAGAATAATATATAAAGCCATTCAAAATAATTAAAAGAAGCATTTAAATACTATGGGAAAGAAGTTAAGTCTTGCAATTGGTAAACAATGAATTTATGTACAACTGATCATAGACTTAGCTTGACGTATTTGGATAAATTATTTAATCTCCATTTCATTTTGCAACACAATGCAAGGCCTGTGTGATACAGCTAGGTCATTAGAAGACTGAGACTGCTGAAACTAAATGACAAGCTTGGGGCTTGTCGCTTAGTTTTATTTCTTAGCTTTGAGTTAAAGTATCAATGTCAAACAACTGAACCAAGATAGTAACCTAACTTACAGAACTAGTTGAAACCAATTACTTTCTATTAATATTACCGAAATTTTCATTAAAAAAATTAAACTTTAATCCAAACCTGAGTAAATACCATATGGGTTCTTGTAAACAACTATTTTAACTAAAAGAGAAATCATCACAGTTGGGTCCATATTTGTTCATTTTGGGCAAACTTAGGTTTTAATTTGAGTGTGAAGCACATATATTGCTTTGCACTGAACCTTTTAAGACAGCTTCATCACTATAGAATGTAAGTGTACAAAAGAGAGTCCAGGTCTCAGTAATTTTAACTTAATTGGTAAGATCATAAATTATCTCCTCCTTAATACCTCATAGATAACTAGGAATCAAAATATTTCTTATATATAATTTGAAATCATATAATTCTGTCTAAATACAATTTTGTCAGCTTTAATCTAACACATTGAAAAAATAATGTTGCCATAAAGAATTAGTTTATCACATTAATTTTCTTATTAAACTTAATTTTTACCATCTTTTACTCAAAAAATTATTCATGACACCACTGAGGAAATCATAGGGGATCTAAGTTAGAGGCTGATATACTAAACCTATATAGCTGGGCATAGTGGTGCACACTTGTATTCCCAGTACTTGGGAGGCTGAGACAGTAGAATTGCAAGTTCAAAGCCAGCCTCAGCAATTTAGCAAGACTCTCAGCAATTTAGCCAGACCCTGTTCCAAATAAAAAATAAAATAGGGCTAGGGGTGTAGCTTGGAGGCTTGGAGGTAGAATGCCTTTGGATTCCATTCCCAGGACCACAGAAAGAAAACAAACAAACAAAAAACCCAATATGAATAAATAAAAATAAGTTCCAGAGCTGGGCATGGTGGTGCACCCCTGTAATCCTAGTACTTGGGAGGCTGAGACAGGAGGATTGTAGATTTGAGACCAGCCTTAGTGAAACCCTCAACAACGTAGTGAAACCCTGTTTCAAATTTTAGAAAAATATAAGGATTGGGGGTATGACTCAGAGGTAGAATGTCTCTGGGTTCAATCTCCAGTAACACACACACACACACACACACACACACACACACACACACACACACCACACAGGAAAAGAAGTCCTAGAATGGTGAATCAAATTCCAATCATAATCATCTTCTCATCTTATTGGACTTATTAGACAACTCTTTAAATTCCCAGAACCTTATTGATTCTGGCATACTTACACCTTGACCCCATAGTCTTTGGTTGCTGGAGATATCTAGTAATTGCATCAATATCAATGGGAGACTTATTGAAAAACTATCCTTAGTTATTTACCCAACCGTCTTTATATATACACCCTTGGCAATATGACCTTTCAGTTCTTGATTCTGGGCTGTCCTTGTCACTTGCTATGGTCAACAGGGTGATACTGGATGAGACCTAAGCAGAGTCCTTGCCAATTTGACAGAGTGCTTACCAATCTGTATTGACATTCTCTGTTGCTCTCAGCTGTTAACTTGGAGAGCCCTCTGGCTGTTAAAGAGACACACGGTTCAATCACCCCAGGTATGAATGGACATAGATGTGGCCATCTTAGACAGCTATCTACTAACCAGCCATTTCACCTGACCACAGACACATTAGTGAGTCCAGATGAGATCAGCCAATATTGTCAGCAGATTTGCCTAACTAATGCATGGACTATAAAAATTTATACATTTTTGTTTTGATCACTGAGATATGGGACATTTTGTCATGGAGAATAGTCAACATTTTACATAAACTTTGCTATAGTCTAAAACTTTTAAATTTATTCAACTGGCTCCAACATGAATGATAATAAATAATAATTATTTTAAGGTGCCTCCACAGAGGAACTGTAGTCTGCTCTTTGATGAAAAAGAACACTGTATTAATTATATATCTCCCTGTTTAATTTCCCATCCTATCACATACACACAAAGTACATAGCAGTAATAACTAATAATAGTAATAACTAATCCCTAGGTAAGACAGAATGTAGCCATTTTTTGTGGCAATAGGTGATTTATTACATATTAATCTTATGTTTGCTTATATGTCTTTCCCACCTCATATTTACAGAAACACCTAACAGATATTGTGAAAAGAAATAGCAAATATGATATGCAATACCCAAAACATTTTTATTGAATGCCTGAACCTGGAAATGTTTCCAGTCTGGAAATGACTCCAGTTTCTCCAGATCATCACCAACACTCATTTTTTTCTCTACTTTTTTTTTTGAAGCATCTATTTTAACAGGTGTGAAGTGATATCTCATGTGGTTTTTATATTTATTTATTTATCTATTTATTTTATTTATGTGGTACTGGAGATTGAACTCAGGGTCATTCTACCTCCAAACTATACCCCCAGCCATTTTTATTTTGAAACAGAGTCTCACTAAGTTGCTGAGGGTTTTGCTAAGTTACTGAGGTTGGCCTCGAACCTGTGGTCCTCCTGTCTCAGCCCCTCAAGTACTGGGATTACAGTCATGCACCACTGTGCCCACCTTGTGGTTTTTATTTACATGTCCCTGCTGCTGAATAATGCTGAGTATCTTTTCATGTGCTTGTTAGTTATGCTTGTTAGGACATCTTCTTCAGACAAACATCTATACAAGTCTTGTGCTCATTTCTTGTCATATTTTTCGGGGGAATTTTTGTTGTTGAATTGTAGAAATTCATTACATATTCTAGATGTTAATCTCTTATCAGATATATGACTTTGCAAATATTTTCCCAATTCAGTAGATTATCTTTCACTTTGTTTATTGCTTTCTTTGCTGTGCAGAACTTTTTAAGTTTAAAGTTATCCTATTGATTTATTTTTTTTTTGGAACTACCATCACCTTGGGGGTTAGATTTCAACATATGAATTTGAGGGGTTGCAAAGATTCAGATTGTGTCATGAGATAACAAATATGTATTGTTTAAAGCTGTTATATGTGTAGTAGTTTATTATATAACAGTAGATAACTAATACTAGCATATAATCAAGAAATGAGATGACAGATAAAATTCCTATATACTATTAATTGGAGAGAGAGAGAGAGGAGAGAGAGAGAAAGTGAGTTTACAGAGACACATTTAAAAAAAGAAATATTGAGAGAAAAAATTATAGCAACTATCATACCCCCAAAATACTTTGAAAAAGATACACAACTATTTTTAATGTTAATATTCCTATCAGATACTATATCTATCATACCCCAAAATACTTTAAAAAGATACACAACTATGTTTAATGTTAATATTTCTATCAGATACTATATTAGACAAAACACACATGTCAAAAGGGACCCTAAATAATAATAAAAGCAACAATATGTGAAAAATTAAAAGAAAAAATAAAATAACATCATGTATGAAATATATAAAGCAAAAATTAATCAATTCAACATCTAGAAGATCCTAATATGCTGAAAATACAAGTAATTAGTCCCTGAAAGCTACCATACAGGAGCTAGCCTGGAATTAACAGCTAGGCCACAGTGTTCTCCTGTTGGTTATAAACAATTTTAAGGAACACCCACACCAGACAAGATTGCACTGTGCCAACTACAAAATTGGTCCTCCGTGCCTCTCTCGTAGCTTGTATGAATTACTGCTGTTTCTACACCAATTGTGTTTAATCACATCCATTCCTCCTGCTTTCTAAACAAAAATTTTAAAGTACTCAGCCATAGAACTGCCTCCACTTTTATTAGCATGCAGTCCTAAGCACAACCACTAGTATTTGAGTCTTCCCCATCATCTAACATAAGCACGCCCTTCCTCATAGCCTACTACTGAAATACCACACAGTTACCCTTGGTGTATTGTCTGCCTCATTGCAAAGAGCCAATTAGCCCAGATTAATTTATTGTGGGTACATTCCTGGTAGTCTTTGGATGGAAGGTATCAGCAATATCTTCCATTTTCAAATCTAAAGTCGACAATATTCTCAATGATATACTTTTAAGCAATTTAACACTTTTAAGCAAGGCACAGAGGATGCCTTTAAAATAGAAAAACCACAAATTAAAATAAGGGGAATTGGAGGCAACTGAGCTTTCTAATACAAGTTGTCTATCAAATCTAACATCCTTTTATAAAGACAATGTCAATAAGGTGCTAAAGCATGCTTTAGAATGCTTTAGGACTTAATAAGTTCCATGTTGATCAACATTAACTTGTTTCTTGCCTAACAATAGAAATATTACCTTATCTAAAATTCTTCAAAGTAGCCGGGCGTGGTGGCGCACGCTTGTAATCCCAGTACTTGGGAGGCGGAGACCGGAGGATTCGGGTTCGCGGCCAGCCTCAGCTACTTAGTGAGGCCCTCGGCAACTTCGTGAGACCGTTTTCAAAATAAAGCATAAAGTAGGGCCGGGGGTGTAGCTCGGAGGTAGAACACCCCTGGGTTCAATCCCCGGTACCACAAAATAAATAAATAAATAAATAAAATAAAATAAAATTCTTCAAAGTATATTTTAAAGATATTATTTTTTAACTAAATTCAAATCAACTAATTTTTGAGAGTACTGGAAGCCTTCAGGTTCAATTTATCTTCTGTTATATTTTCTTCAATATCTTCTGTTACTCTACAAAAGTTTTACCAGAAGAGTAAAATGGAATGGGATCTGACTCTATTTAAATATGATAATAAGTGTTTTTAGTTTAAAGTAAAAACCTTATTAAATAATTTTTTTACAGAACTTAGGTTTCATGGTAAATATCCATGGAAGAAACATAGATGTGATTTTTCTAGATGTTAATGTGTTTTATAGTATTTTTCTCTAAATGCAGTCTTTTTCCACATTTTTCCTAAACATTCAAAAATAAAATTGGAATGAATTATCCAGTCGTAGTTTTTCTAATTTTTTTTGTCTAAAGTTTTTTTTTCTTTTAATATTTAACAAATATACAAAGTATTCTTACATTAATTGATATCCTTATCATAAAATACAATCAACTCTGCTATAACATCACATACATTCCTAAGGATTTCTGTTTTCTGTAAATCAATAATGAAATTTTGAGGGGTATAAAGAAAAAGACAGTTAGGAACATAAAACCCAAAACACTGTCATACATAAAAAATAAGAAAGAAGCTGAGCGTGGTGGTACATGCCTGTAATCCCAGTACTTGAGAGGCTGAGATGGGAGGATCACAGGTTTGAGACCTGTCTCCACAATTTAGCGAGACCCCCAGCAACTGAGCAAAACACTGTTTCAAAATAAAAAAATATATATATAGCTGGGGTGTATCTCTGAGGTAGAATGCCCCTGGGTTCAATTGCTAGTACCACAAAAGAAAAAAAAAAGACTAATAAAAACATTAGCACAATTTTACATAGTAAATCATTAATAAACATATAGATGCTATAATAAATATGATACTATACTTGCAAAAGACTAGAAGTGTCCAAGAGATTACCGCTTATACATATTTGTGAAGGGATGGAGAATGGTTATATAAAACCAGATGGACATTTCTAACAGGAGATGTGGAGGGGTGTGTCCCGAAATATGCGTGATGAACCGAGATGGCTGGTAGATACCTTCATGTACAGACTGTGTTTTATGGCTATACTTACATGTACAGACATGTTCAGATGGCTGGCAGATTCCTACATGTACAGACATGTGTTTTATGTGTTTTCACCCCACTGAGTTCAGCCTGGTACAGTTGTCTAGTTAACCTAGTGTTTCTTGCAGATGAAATCATATACAAGCAAACATGAAATTCACATTATACTCAAATCACTCCCACATATATTAGTCACATTGGAACCACTTTGTTTTCAAAACAGGAACTCAGTTAAAACTGACTATCTTTCTATTTGGAATTTTGTCTTTCTATTTCAGAATCATAAAGTTTGAAAACTAACGAGAACCTTCATCTTTCTTCTCACATCCTCATTTTGCTTCTTCATATGACTCATTCTTCAACAGAAGAAAAATTCTGATCTTTCCAAAATTTATTCAAGCTTATATAACAGATCCTAGTTTAGCAATAAAGCCCTTTTATTGCCACTATTTTTCTGACCTTGAATCTCCTTCCTTGCTTCTGAATACATTGTTTGCCTTACACAGGGTTCTCGTAATTGGTCCTTTTCCATATTCTGAACTATATACAAATTCATAATGGCATTCAGGGTCTGCATAGGTAGGAAACATCCCCAGGGAGATTGTACACAATTATCCAGTGGAGGAAAAGGGGGATATTTCCTTTAAATGAGTTAGGTGTTCATCTCCAATGACAGAGAGCGGAATACTAACTGTAAGATGATTTAATTCACTTATCAGCTGCTAAAGATGGAACTTACTTAAAAATGTCCCTGTTACCTAATTATTGCATAAAATACCAACTCTAGTAAAAGAAGGCCGCCTTTGTTGTTAAGCATTCCAAAAAAAACCCTTAAATAATCCATGTATAGTTTACTGACATAAAGATTCTTTTAAAGAAAGAAGAACAGAAGGCTGGAAATATTTCAAATATTTATCAGTGATTACTTTGAATCGATGTATACAAGTTTAATTTCTTGGAATTTTTCTGACTTCTTAATTTTGGCCTCTAAGTTCACTTATATCTATCTTTGTTTGCTTACAGTCAAATGCTGAAGATATATACAGCGTGTAATGTTCATAATCACTCTCTGAGTGCAGTTTGTCCAATCGCTGATTTGATTCATTGACTCTGTGGGTGTTCTGAGCTCAAGGCTCTGAGATTGAACTCTGTTTCCATTTACTGTGGAGTCAACTGGGTGAAAAACTAGCTCAGATATCACAGCTGGTTAGATGAGAATTAAGAAATGCCATTTTAAGGTGGCTCTTTCATAAGGCTGCCGAGGAAACATCATGATCAAATAATGAAATACATTGCATATGTTGATATGGTATGATCTAGAAAGATTGATGCAACTGCTTTAAGGATATTAATTTAAAAATTCAGCTTTAATTTCAGAAAATTTTGCAACAATACATAACCCTTTCAACATTTTCCTTCCCACCACCAATAGTTTCTTCATTATTATATTGTGTATGTTCACACTGGGTTTGTTTTAATTCTCCTTAATGTTCATGTTCAGATATATAATATCCCAATTCTAATTTTTATCTATTTTAAACTTAATTCAATCCATGATCCTAGCTCCTCTCTTGAGACTTAGATAACATTTGAGAGAGAAACATTTATTGCATTATCTGAATTAAAGATAACATTTGAGAGAGAAACATTTATTTCATTATCTGAATTACTTTTGAAGTACCTTTTGGGAGCCTTAATAAGCTACACTACAGAATATTCATTTGAAAAACTATCAAGTGAATCAAGAGAGTATCTTCAGTTCTGCAAAGGGAATCAAATAAGTGTCTTCCCTTAGAGAAATGCTATTGATTGTGCTTCGTCTTTCAACAATCAATTCCTCTTCATCTAGTATTTAATGCCCAGTGTCCCCATCTCACTTGGAGGTCATTGAGATCATCTGATAAGCCTTCAAACAGGCGATAATAAAATACAAGAACAAAAGACACTTCTTCATGTACTTTGGAATCCAAAAACTCTTTAAAACTTTTGGTTCCCAGTATTTCACAAACACTAAGATTTTACCAAGGGGAAAATAATCTCTTTTTACAAGATTTATTATTCTGTAGAAATACTGTGAGAAGTAGGAAATTTATGAAAAGCAACCTAAAACATAAGGGATGGTTTACCTTGGGTGATTTTTTTCCAGGTGATTATGATGAATGCTAATTAGACTTCGGACTAAAATGTTGGAAAAGCAAGAATTAATAAGATGGAATAAAATAAAATAAATTAGGCTATATTAACTTGTTTGAAAATCCAGTTATTTTGTTCTCTTTTACCTGTCTTTGTCTGAAAAAGCCATCCACAGTGAAAATTCCTAAACCACATTTTATAACAAAGTTAGCTAATGGACTAGAAGATTGAAACCATTTGCAAAGGGCAGATACACTAGTTTTTACCTCAATACTTTGGGACTCTTAGAAGATTGAAGGCTTCAGCTTCAACCCATTTCATCTGGTAATATTAGCATGTATGAACAATTTTCCCCTAGGGAAAAATTATCCATCTCCATCTCCAGTGAGGAAATTATCTTGTGATGCAATGTTCATGGTATAAGAAAGTGTTGAATTTAAACAAAAGGGTCAGTTTGTCTTAACTCCACTGTTTTTGCTGGAATAAATGTTATCAACACCCCTTACATAGAGACCTTAGGATTTGGACTCAATCTGTGCATGAGTCAGGACACATTTTTTGTTTGTTTGTTTTCCTTTAAATTCAAAGTAAAAGAGATATCTATTGTTAATATAGCTGGTTTAAGATCTAGTGATAGCCCTGGCCAGACTACACACTACCCACTCTCTCTCTCCTTTAAATCCATTAAAATGATAAATACAACAAAATGTGTACTAGTAATTATTAAGGATATATTCCATTTTTCTTGATTCTTCTATTAAAAAATGTTTATGGAGCTAGGAGTGGTGGCACATTCCTGTAACCCCAGTACTTGGGAAACTGAAATAGGAAGTTGCAGGTTCAAAGCATTAGTGAGGTCCTCTGCAACTTAGTGAGACCCTGTTTCAAAATAAAAAATAAGACTGGTCATGGTGGTGCACGCTTGTAATCCCAGTTCTTGGGAGGTTGAGATAGGAGGATGGCAGATTCGCCGCCAGCCTCAGCAACTTAGTGAGGCCCTTGGCAACTTAGCGAGACCCTGTTTCAAAATAAAAAACAAAATAGGGCTGGGGGTGTAGGTTGGAGGTAGAATGCCCCTAGGTTCCATCCCCAGTACCACACAAATAAATGAAATAAATAAATAAATAAATCGACCAGGGGGCATAGCTTGGAGGTAGAATACCTCTAGGTTCAATCCCCAGTACGAAGATGAAAGAAAGAACAAGAGAGATGTATTTATGGACTAGGTAATTCAAGAGTTTGGCTGTTAAATGTGTTAAAGGTGTTAAATTTTGACTCTGAGCAAGTCACTTAACTTTTTTAATAACATATTGAGGTCATTGTGAGGATTATAGAGTTTGGTTCTTGTAAAGTGTTTAGAAGATTCTTTGATACTAATTCAGTCCTCAACTAATATAAGTTATCATAAACGTGATTTAAAAATAATTTTAGAAAGCATTACTTTGAGTGGGAAAGATAACATTCCATATTAATTAAATGTGACTCACAATAAATGTTGACATTTTTGCATGTGATTGACATCCAATCTTGGTAGATATACTACCAAGAGTACAAAGGATTTTTTTTCTGATTACCAGTATTACTAAGCATCAGCAGTACATAATAGAGCCATTTAAAAAATATTAGATTGCATTCTGTGAAACAAATGCGAAATCCCAAAAGTAGATGACTTCAGCAATATTTCTATGTGGGATAGCTATGTCTTTATCCTCAGAATAAATAGATATTTTATAGCTTATAAGCTCTATATTAAGCCACTAGGAATTAACTCTGTCCGGAAGAAAAAAAAAATAAGACTTCTCTACAATTGTTCCCATGTAGAAGCTCTCTGTGTTACTGCTTTGGGTCTCAGACACAGGAGGCAGATGGGCCTCCCGCTCTCCATTATCAGTTGGACAGCATTGGCTTTGACTGTCTTCTGTGATGACACCTCCTTCACTAAAAGCTGCCTCTCTACTGAAGGCTGGCTTTTCACATAAGGAAGAGGAGGGAGTTCCTCTGCAACACATTAGAAGAACAATTACAACTGGGTATAAAAATGAATGAGTTTTCATTGGATATTTATCCAGTATCTCATTGAATATTTTAAAATGGATATGGACACTAAAAAGCCTATCAGTTATATTTTATTTCATCATGTCAAGAGAAAGATGAACAGTATTTCTAAATTTAACATAATGAACATAACCTGTGTTAGCTTTAGGTCACTTTGGCAAAATACCTGATATAAACAACTTAGAAGGAGAAATAATTTATTTTGGCTCGCAGTTTCAGGTTGCTTGGCCCCACTGATTTGAGCTTTTGATGAGGCAGAACATCATGGTAGGAGTGAGTGGTGGAGCAAAGCTGCTGTCCTCATAGCCATCAGGAAGCAGAGAGAGGGAGGGGTTATGGTCCCAACATCTCCTTCAATGACACGCCCCTTGTGACTTCACTTCCTGTCCCTAGGTCCCACCTCCTAATGTTTCCACCACTTCCCAGTAGCACCACAGGCTGATAAGAGTAAGTCTTTAACACATGAGACTTTGAGGACACTCCAAATCCAAAGTATAACACAGCTTTTTTGACTCAAAATATTCTTTCAGAATTCTACTGAAATATATAAGATATTATAAACCCCATACAATTGTAATTTTATGTAACTCTAAAACAAATTCCAAATTTAACAAGCCCTTATTAACCCAATGTGTTGCCCATTGTTTTGCTGAGACTAAATCAATAGTTAAATTTGTACATGGTCCTGACTGCAATCTTATATGTTCTTGTGAACCTGACATGATTACTCATTCATTGTGTATCACACTTAGTGTAATGATGATTTAGTTTTCTTACCAGATTTTTTTTTCCTCAGCTCTAATTTCTTTAAAAGCTGTGTTCACATAATGCAACATAATATGCCTGAAAATCTGTCTTCTATATTGAAATTGTCCTCCATTCTTCTTTTGTGAGGTCTAAGCAATTAAAGTAGTACCACCTGGTGCTCAAAGAATATTAAGTGCCAACATAAACACAGCTTCTGATATTATACAATGTTATTGTTTTGTGAAGTTATTCAAATTATAAAAGATTAAATTATTAATTTTAAATAATTATTTCCAGTGAATGCCTTATGCATGGGTCTAAAGAGGATCCAGGTTACATACTCAGATCTAGACTGATCCCACCCTGTGTTAGCTCTGGAATTTGTTCAGCTCTTCATAACCTGTTCGTTTGCCCCTTTGTGTCTAATTTGCACACAGCCAGCCTCCTCACACTCAGAAATGAGTGTGGGCACTCCTACATAGTGTGGGCACTATGTAGATTTGCATACTTCTGGAGATCTTTTTTACCTAGTTACTTCTTTTCTTTAGCACTTCCTTGTAATTTCCAGACACTCCAGCCTCTCTGAACTCCAAACACCATCTCCTCCAACTCTGAAAAGGAATGGGCTTTATTTGGTTCCCACCTCTCTTCATCCACAGTCCAAAAGTTGATTCCTGGTAAAAATCTGGTACAATCATAGTATGAATCTCATTTTTTTTTTCCGTTTCTCTCAAGGATCTTGGTCATGAACCCTCTTAGTCCAATGTCTATCAATAGTTATTTTATTTAGATTTCCAGTTTTCTATTATGATGGCAGGGTAAGTTTGTTGGTTGCAACTCCTTCATGGAAAGCAATAGATATCTGAAAGAGAAATAAGAATGTGAAACAAAGTCAACAATTATGTAAAACTCGCTCAAGATAAAAGTATACCAAACATAAAAATGTGAGTTATTAACTTAAGTGTCCATTTCTCCACTCAACTCCACACCTTAGGCTACTGAAAAAATAAAAAAATAAGGAAGGGACTTTACTGAACATATTTAGGTTCAGTATGTTTGAAGAACAAAGAAGCCAGATGTACATGAGTCAGAAAACATGAAAAATTTACTATTTTGAAGAATAAAACCCAAAATAAGCTATGACTTCCTCTTATATTTTTAAGGTAGTGTAATAATATAAAGAGTTAACTGTTCACTCCCAATATTATTGTCAGTATATTTTCCCTCATTAGATGTACAAATATTTGCAACTCAACTAGATTTAAATATTTTTACCTGATTTACTCATCTAATAAGATCAAATTAAGTTTTTTTTAAAGAGTATGGTTTATTTTCAACATCATTATAATAATAGAAAATAATGATTTACTCATTTTCCAATTTTTAAAAATTATATTAGCATTCCTTATTTTCCCCAATGTACCCCATATATTGAATACATAAATTAAAACTGAAATTTTTTAAGAGCAAGGAATTTTTCATTGTTTTTATTTGAATTTGAATTGAAGTGATTTTAGTTCTAAGTTGACCTGTTTAGAAGTAAGATGATAAAAGCTTGAAGCAGGACAGATAACAACAGGATGAGGTGGGCATCGGGCACATTTAAGACATAAAATAGCTATCCTTGGGAAGCGACATAAAATAATGAAGTGCATTGAGAGTAGTAATAGACAGTGGCAGTTAAAATCATAGGCTTGGGTGTCAAAAAAATTAGGCTACAATTTCAACCTTGCCACTTGACATCTTATTTCATGACTTAGAGTGGTTGGGATAATTAGATGAGATAATGTTCCCAAAATGCTTAATAGTTCCTGGATTGTAGTGAATATTCAATAAAAGGTAGATAATAGTGCATTAATGACAGTGATTATGATGGTGATGTTGGTGGGAGTGGTGGTGATCAGAAAATAACTGAAAGTGTTCAGTTAAAGATGCTTTGTGACACAGAAAACAAAAATAATCTGGAATTAGGGAGTGTTTCTAGGATATCCGCATTAACACAATTTGTTCCATCATCCCAGATGTGAAACAAATGTAAAAACCTAAATATTGTGTATAATATAATTACATAATATAATATAAATACAATTATATTAATTAGTATATATTATATATGAGTTCTAGATTATGATATCCAACACATTTTAATGTACCTGTGTCAATTTCATTGGAATATTTGCAGAATTAAAAACTTGGGATTTCATGGGTTAGTCTAGGAAAGAAACAAAGGCTACAAATAAAGATGTAGGGTTTCCATTGAATAGGCAATATCTAAAGTTAGCACTCAAGATAAGGATTGAATGAGATAAAAGGACCAAGGAGCATTAAGAATAATTGCATGTATAGAGAGGCAAGAGTTCTCATGGAATCAGAAGTAAAACTGAAAATACTATCAGAGAAACCAAGGAAAAATAACTTCGTGATTACAGGAAGTTTTTAGTGCCAGATGGTGACATCTCATGAAAGTCAAAACTAAGAGGAGAACTTTGGAGTTGATAATCAAGAGATCCTAACATCTCCAGTGCCAATTTTGAGTGGGGATGAAGAAAGAGGAGGTAATTTGGTTGGGACTCAGTGAGAGGTACAAAAAGGAACACAGCAAACGCAGAGGACCTTTAAAACACTCTTCCTGCTTGCACCATTTTGTATGTGAGAAAAACAGAAACTTCTTACCTGAATCATAGTTGAGAAGCAGCGGATTCAGTATTAAAATCCTTTCTTTTCAGAGCCATTGAAATCCCAACCTTCACGAATAAATTATATTTGTAATTAAGTTTAGCAAAATTAATTTATCCACATATAATGAAAAACAAATACATATTTTTTTCTTGGCTTATAGAGGAAGTTCTGATCTGTTGTGCTGGACATTAACTCTGATAGAAACTGAGTGAATTTCCAGGGGAGAAATCTAATATCCTGTCAAGACCTCACTTGGCCACAGGTTAACAATTAGATTGGAAGATTGTTTCACTGGGGTGCCACTTCAAAGAAAACTTTTGTAAACAGGGAATTTAGCACCATTTGGTCAAAGAAAACAGCCTCTATAATACTTAACATTTTACCGTTGCTTTGAATTTGCCCCTTGACAAGCCCTGTTATGAAACTGCATCTGTTCTTTGGAGGAATCATAAAAGCAATTACACCCAGCTTCTGTTCATCTCCACCTTTCCTCTAGCCCAGCAAGTATTGATCTTATAATAGTAATTAAGGTGATAGTATAATTCTCTGAGAAATCATCCCAGAAATTATATGATTCTCATAGGTGGTTTGGAGTTGTTCATTGACTAAAGTGTTTAGGGATTTCTATAATTCATCAGGCCCTTTTCAGACCAAATATTTATTAATATCCAAAGACCACAAGAGTCTTACTTTCCCCTAAGATGTTTCCATTTACTAGGACCAGAATTAAGCTTGTGGTCTATTGTATTGTTCATGCTAGAGAGATGGATGGTTGGAGGGTAACTTCTATTGTCTCAAAAAGCTTCATAGTGGATATTGTAGAAATGAATATTTGAGCCTTGGTATGCTGAAAGGAGCAAACAGACCCCAGAACTAATACTTCAGTGTCTAAGAGAGCATACTATTTGTCAATTAATAATTTGCGCTTAATATTTTGAAATAAAAATTAACATTACCTTACATACATAGAGAATTTGTATGGCATAAAAACTTTTACCAGGTTATACACAATCTCATTAGATCATGCCAGCAATGTAATAAAAATATCTACCCTCCCATGCCAAAAGATATCAGTCCTAAATAAAACAGTAGGCATAGTTTTCTAAGTCATCTAAGAAAGAATTCACTCTCTAAAGTTATCTGATATACATAGTTGAATACCAACACTTCATGCCAGACACTATCCTAGGCAGCAAGAATTAAATTATGAACAAAATAGACAAACTGCCTGCCATCATGTATATTATATTGTAGTTTGCAGACTGGGAAAAGTAAAAAAATTACAAGAACATCACAGGAAAATAAATAGAAGGGGAAAATGTGCATGTTCTAGAACATCAGATGGAGATTAGAAGGGGAGAATAAATACTAGACCATTAGATGCTATGGGGAAAAATAAAGTGGGTAATGCAGTAAGAAGCACATGGAGGTGGAGAAATGGGTGTGGAAGGTGAAGCTGTTATTAAACATTCCTGTGAATTAGTCATCTAGTGAGAAGGGGAGTGAATGGAAAGAAGAAAGTGAAACTGATTTCTGAAAAGTCTTATTACCCTATTTGAAGAAAAGGGTAATTAATTTAAAGTGAAACCAATCCTCATGGTTGTGTTTTTCAGCAACGTCCTCCCTGTAATAGGCAGCAAGTTGTAATTCAACCCAGGATGGTAATAGGATAGGTGTGTTAAATCAGGAGAGGGAGAGCTTAAGGATTTGGAAGTTTATGCAGTGTGATGAATCTAAGCAGGACAAGGAGGAAAGTAAAGATAGGAGAGGGTGAGAGTTGGTGAGAAGATGGTAGGATCCATGAAGTATAGATCTCAACCTAATTAAGGAATTATTGGTGTCAGAGTCCTAAAGGCAGTAAACTAGAAACAGAAAAAATCAGGATGCTTAATATTTTGAATAAAGATGAAATCCAGTTATTGGTTACATTGTAGCCTTCAATAGAATTTGGGGGTGAGAGGCTTATGTGAGATGGGGGATATGATTATTATAGTAGAAATTGTGAAGGAAGGGAGACTCTGGTATATTTAATGTATTATGTAAATGGATATTGTGATCACAGGAATTATGAGGTAATTTTGGAAAGAATTGGATACAGCAGTCAAATTAATGTGAGATTCAATTGTTGAGATTTATAGATCTACTAGTACATGGATGGGTAGCATTCCATGTCAACTAAAGTATATACTGTTAGAATGGAGTAATAACAAAAATAACGGTTAAATAATTAGAAAGTTTTCATTTCATTGATGGATATGCCCAATATTTTAAAGATGTCATTTGACACCACATTAAACAGTAAGTCAATAATGACTAGATAATGTTTAAAAGAGAGATAGTTATAAAATATAAAATATGTTGTAAATGTTAATGTTTAAAAGAGTAAGAGTTTTTAGTAAGGGCTTCCCAAGCAGTGGGCTGACTTTTAAAGACAGTGGTCTGGTAGTGACAATAAGGAACAAGAGGAAATTTTTCTATTCCAATCCCAGTCCCATGACAATAATGAAAGATAAAATCAGCTACCCTTTAAGAGAACTATACAGAAGTAATGTTATTAAGTGGAACAGGTTAGGTTTTACTTAGGATAATTTAAAAACATTCTAGGAAGAAGGTGAGAGTATAGGGGGTTCTATTATTGATTGATTATAAGATTCAGAAGGCGAAAGTCATGGTTTATTCCACTTAACAAGGAGCAAGGGGAAGATCCATGTATTGGATGTGCAGACTCATTTGAGAATGAAGTAAGTGTGATGACCTGGGAGTTACATTCTTGATTACCAATATAATCAAGAAGAAAGAGGGACGAACCCTAGTGATCATGGAGACAGACTATGGCAATGAGGCTCTTTAAGCTAGGGTGGGAGAGGGCGATGTATGATGGTACAATGATTCTAGTAGGAATTTTTAAAATTATGGAGCTCCTTCTTGGTTTTAATTGTCTTAATTGATGGGTGCAAAAGAGCACTGTTACAGAGGGCATGGACCACAGAAAACTCTTATCTTAGGAAAGTAGTCCAGAGTACAGAGTACAGCTTCATGATATGAATCTTGTTTACTCAGGTGCCAAAAAGAATAAGGAGAGCATGGACCACATAAGCTAAAAGTTTACAACTGCTAGGATTATCCTGACATTGTAGGGATTGTTAAATACTACTATTTTAAAATTTAATATTGGGAATAAAATGGTATACTGCTTTTTTTCATTGTTGATATATTTGTATACCTAGAAAATTCAAGAGAATCAATAGAGCTCATTCAACTCCCAAATCTAGAGATAGACAAATTTCTCAAAAGAAGGAAGGAGCTCCCCTTAGCTTTCCTGGGACAACTTCTGGTCTGCCTTCTTGGGATTTTGTACTTTGTTTTCTATGTAAATCAATCCCTTTCCTTGACTGATTTTTTTTTTCATGACAATCGGTCATGTTTTCCCTTATCATGATAGATCTATTTTGATGGGTGTTGGATGTTTTGAGTGTCTGGGTTTTGCTTTCATTTTAAACAAGTGTTAGGCTTTAGTCTGTTATTTGTTGGGCTGGGTATGTGGTAGCCTTTCTCTAGGGAGAATTTAGCCCCAGTGTTACAGCGTGTTATTCTGATATTTCCAATGAGTTCACTGAGTGGCTGATGCGGCTCCCCACTATGAAGAGTTAGAACTCAAAATTATGACAGCTCTGAGATCCATGCAATTTACAGTTCCCCAGTAGCTTTGATGCCAGACCTTGTTGAGTTTCAAATCATCTGTGAACATCTCTGTTTTCAGTAAAAACTTAAGACTCACTCGGTCTGACTTCAGTGGGCATTAACCTATACCTGCACACATCTATATTGAGCAGATTCAGAGTTCATCAAAGATCCATGCACAGATCTTTGGAACTCTTCTGTGCATGTCTGGAACTCTTCCTGCTTATTCTAGTCACCTGACTGTCACTAACATTCTATTTTCTAGTTTCAGTAAGACTGTCCTACTCTGCTTGGGACCCTTACCCTGCCCTTCTCTCCAGAATACTTTCAGGAATAAAGCCAGGGGCGATCAAAGATCAAAGTTTCACTTAATGTGAAATGTCACAATCATGCAACACCTGTTTCCTGAGATATCTACAACTATCATTTTCTATGTTTTGTTCCAATTCTCTTATTTTTCTCTAGCAGGAAGGAAAAAATCTAGTCTCGGATGCTCTATCATGGCAGGAAATAGAAATCTCCCCTTAAAAACACACAAAACCAGAGAGCAATTTCTCAATTGTAGCACTTTTCCTATATTTAAAAATGAATCCCAGAGCCAGGAGTAGTAATGCATGCCTATAATCCTGGTACTTGAAAAGCAAAAACAGGAGGTCTGTATCCAGTCTCAGCAACTTAGCAAGGCCCTACACAACTTATGGAGACCCTGTCAAAATAAAAAATAAAATAGGGCTGGGGTGTATCTCAGAGGTAGAATGCTTCTGGGTTCAATCCCTGGTACCAAATAATAATAATAATAATTGATTCTGCATACATGCATTGGAACTCAAAGACTGGGAGGTGACAAGTCAGAGCTCGCTGCTTCCATTAACATGTGTCTATGTGTTAATTTTTCTGCAAGTAGTAACATCGTCCAAAGTACTGGCTTTATAATAAAGGGGAGGTTATTTTACCATGACAGATGGTAATCAGAGGTTTTTTTTTTTTTTACTTTAGAGACAATTATATTCTTGTCTTTGGAACCTGAAATAAATTGGGTCAAAGATGCATTTTCCTTTTCAGATTGCTGTTGAGATATTCATAATCAAATGATTTGTCTCAACTTCTAGAAAGCCTCTCCATTTTAGAGTCACATGTGTCTAGTGCTTTTCAGCTCAGCACTAAACACTTAAGATGTGAAATTAGAAAAATGCCTTCTAGATGTCTTCAGTTCCGTCCCTTGTATTTATCCCCAGTTCCTTCCTAAATCTACTTGGCACCATATTTCAGAGTTTCAAGAACCTCTTCTCTAATTTCTCGAATAGTTAAAATGTCATAAAGCAGAAACAAAACCATAATTTTATTGAATACAAGAGGCAAACATGAAATTATGAAACTTTTTTTATAATATGCCAGTGGTTATAAAAAAAAAAAGTAGAACTCTGTCCCTTTGAAGGTTTCCATAGCCCTTCATGATTTTCTTAGGAAAATTTTATTTTCTTTTTCACTACTTAGGGTCCTTGAATGTGCCCTGATTTTTATATAATCATCTTCTTCGGACGGTCTTTTAAAAATGCTATCAAAGTACACATATAATCTCAGATTTTATACTGCCTTTAAGAAAATAGTGGCCTCACCTAAAATAATGTGATTGAAAATATTTTTGTATCATGATGTAAGCATTTTAATGTCACCATACAGAAAAGTGATTTTTTTCTGATAGATATCACTCTTTTCTATAAGTATGATATTTATATAAATCAGTTGTTCCTAACACTATGTTAAATTTAGCAGCAAAAATTTCTCAGTTTGTGCAATAAATTTGATTTCCAAATGTTTTTCTACATTGAAAGCTGCTTGTTCGGGTAAAATTCCCCCTTTCAGAATCTTCACCTTCCTCCTATGAGCTGGTTCCCTGAAGAAAAGGAAAAGGCAAACAGCAGGTCTCTCTGTCCCTCCAGCCAGCCAATCAGGATGAGAGTTTCTGACCTTTGCATATGGTGTCCATTGTCGCCTAATTAGGAGCACACAAAGCTGTGTGGCAGATGGCTTTACTGGCTGCGGTCCTTGATGTTTTTTGCTCTGTGGCTTTGCTGTTCTCATTAATGAGGCAGGAGTATACAGCTTAAGTCAATCGCCATTGAAAGAAAAGCACTGGATGCTTTATACTGGAGACACGTGGCATGAGGACCTTCCCAGCTATATCTGTGGTTTAAAACAAACAACAAGAAATCAGCAAGCCAGTGCATGGATATATGACCATAGCTGCTTGCCCAAAAATAAGGGAGATCCTAATTTAAATGCACTTACATGACATGCCAAGGAGGGGGAGAGATAATACAAGTAGACATATTTTTTACTGTGTGCATATGAGTGCAGGTGAGAGACTGTGAGAGACTGCAACATAGCTTATGAATATGTTAACTTCTAGCCCCAAAATGTATATATGCTATTCACCTCTTGCTTTTTTTGCTACTCTAACTGTGGGGGAGCACCATGCTATGTGGATCAAGGTGATAAATCATTCTTTATAACCTTTTTATTTAAGCTTTCTTGGATTTCTATCCTGCATGAGCTAAAGGACCCCCTGACATTACGGACCAGAATAGATCTCTCTAATCCTTGACTCCGAGTTTAGTCACATTAACTGCATTTAGAAAGAGGAATGGGATGGCGTTGTTGGCATGTTGATTCTCCACCAAAGCCTGAAGAGTTCTCTCCTAATTCGGCCTTCGCTCCCAGCCTCCATCACCACCACAAGGAGAACTTCTCTCAGGTTTCTATGACCCCTGAATTGCACCTCAACTAGGGGCAAGAATTTGTGCTCCTGTGAATTGTTCAGTCATGTTAAACGTTCTGAGATCAAAGATCACAGAATGGGGAGAATGCAGCTGAGGACCAAAAGAACAAATGAAGTGTAGTTCAATTTAGCATTGTGCAATTCTTCAAGAAGGTATATTACAGAAAGGCCCGTGTAGCATCTAGGCACTAAAATTCATCCATTGAAATTCATCCCTACCTTATAATAAATTCTGCAAAACCTAGAATCCTCATAGTGTTTCTCGGAACTGCAAAATGTGTGTGTGTGTGTGTGTGTGTGTGTGTGTGTGTGTGTGTGTGTGTATGGCTACCTTAATAACAAACTGTTTCTCAGGCCCTCCGAGCTGACCTCTGTGTTATGTTTGCCTTGTTTCTCCTGAGATCAACAATGGATCAATGATGCATTAATAGAACACGGAGATAAATCCTGGCTAACCCTGAAAATATTATAGGTCTCATTGATTGTTGTCTATTGTTCTTGGTTAAAGCTTTGCTGTTTTCTAGTTTGACAAACTGTCCTATCTCTAAAAGAACATGGCACCGGGAAAAGACTAACTATAAATGATTAGAAATACAATTATCTTTGTTTTGGTTTTATAACAATACCACCTGGGCAGTGTATAATGGTGAAAAACATCACCAAAGTGTTGCTTTCATTTGACTAAATGTCAAAACAACATTTAAGTAATGTGCCTAATATTTATATTGAAATGTAGCAAATATTTCTTTATAAAGGGTAAAGTTAGCCATCACATCTTTCAAGTTGTTATAATGGACATTTCATGAGTCAAACATGTAAAAGATAATTAAAGTCCATCTGCCTCTTACCTGTAGCTCTTCTGCTATGTTGAGCATTAATAATTAAATGACCTTATCTCAAGCTACTTTTTTCAAAGAGGCATTTTTAGTGGATATAAAAAAAGGAAGCATCCAAGTGCTGGAATATTAGCATCTTAAGCGCTGAGCTTTCGGTGACTCGTCTTCCATCTTGTTCCTCTGTATTGTCTTCGGAGTATTCGAGACAAGGGAAAAATAGACAGGGAGAGTTGGACAGAGCTGTAGCTTTCTAGGGCAACAGCCAATACTTAGAGAAAACATTCTTCAGAGAAGAAAGTGCCTTCCAACACTTCCTGCCCAGCTAAGTACCCTCCCCCGAGTGGTAACAGGCAGTTCCTATTCTTTTGCGTTGGCACTAGAGAAGAAGAGCTCTGGGAAACAGCAGGGGACATTTTTCAAGCTCCATTTCCAAAACACCAGAAACTCTAGGAGATAATGAATGCAGAGATTCTTCCCCATTGCCCTCATCACTGAGCTTCTCCCCAGTCCTGAACAGAAGCCACTGAACGCAAATGAGATTTTGTATTAAAATATTCAAGTAGGAATCCTGAATATAATAAGTAGGAGATAATTTATTTGATTATGCATTCAAGTTGCACTTAGGATACATCCGGAGAGATCTTTGCAGAGAACTGCCTTTTGCAGTAAAAGTTATTTCCAGGTTCCCCTGAGTCATTTCTCTGAATCACACTCAGCTTTTACTTTGCCATGCACCTAAAGTCTATGAAGTATTTGCATCAAAAAGGCATTCATTGATCACTCCCCTCGCCTGCCTGCATGTTTTCCCAACCGAGGGAAGTAATTTGACCACATTACAGTGGAATAATGATGTGTCAAGCTTTCTCATTAAAACGAAACCATTTGTTATCTCTACAAATATGATCAGTCATTACATTCTCATTTTTAATCTAATTTAGGGAGACTTTTTCAATAACTTTACCTTCATCATACATGTTGTAATCTTTTCATAGAGGCAATATTTCACAGTGATTTGAGTTCAAGGTTGTTTTTCAATGTTACTTTAAATGAATATTTACCAAAAGAATGTAAGAAAAATGCCCGTATCATATTGTCACATATGTGTTTTTTTAGGGACAAATTATATTTGTTATTTTTCCATATTTCATTGAGATTTGTGTAATAATGATTCAAACAGTTAACATTCACTGAAAAGTTATGAAATATTATGTAATCTTCTACTTGTTTTAGATAGAATAATTTGTATAATGCCAAAAATACCCCATAAGGTAGGTACTGATATTCTCTTCAGGTGGGAATTAAGCTCAGGAATGTTGAAGCATTCTCCCCAACTATTCACTTCTAGTTAGTATCAGAGACAGGAGTTTAACCTTTGCCTTTGTCTCCAGAGTCTGCATTCATGAGTTCTATACGACTGGGAAGAAAATAAAATCTAACTTGGAGGCCAAAACATAAGTGGAGGAAATCCCAGAATCTAGAGCTAAAAACAATAAATGGCCAAAGCAAAGAAGGTCCCTGAACATGGAAATTATATGGTCATAGAACTAAATTTAGGTTGATGCCATTTGTTTCCTAAAAACTGTTTTTCAAGGACCAAGACAACACCTTTCAAACTGGTGCCACAAGTTACTTTAAAATGATACACTAGTTTTAACAATACTATCTCTAGATGTATACAGAAACTCTTCCATAATACTGAATGAAAAGACCATGACATGTATACCCCTTTACCATGGTAACATGGGAGATATTAAATACTTGGAGAATTTTTCTGTAGTAGGGATAGTGGTTGATATTAGAAATCATAATTTTTAGTAACTTAATTGATGCAAAGTGGAGGTTGATTTACATGCATAAAATTAATGTGTAGACAAGGAGTAAATAAAGTCAGGACACCAGGGCCAACTCCCACATTTGATACAACTTCGTCACTTTAAACAAAAATTATTTAACCCCTTAGGTTCTTTGGTTTTCTCAACTTAAAAAATAGAGAACTGATGATTATTTCTAAGATTTCACTCATTTTAAGTTATATCTAATTGATCTTAAACTTCATAAAATTAGTTATCTAGATAAAAGGTTGTCATCCAGTCTGCAGGTTGTGTAGAAACCGAGGGACATTGAGACTGATAATCTAATTAATGAAAACCCTATACTAATTGAATCAAGAGAATTCAATTTCTGGATAAAAATTGACCTAGGAAGTAAAAGTTCCCAAAGCAACATTAATTCATTGGTAATGAGTAGTTCCATTTGATGAAAATGCAATTAATAATGATTGGAGGAAATGTGACTCTTCAGGAAGTCCTTACATAAGATGGTTTTCCCAGTGAATAGTGAAATATTACAATCTAACTGGCAACATTATATTACTCCTTGAGTTACTTTCATTTCTTTCTCCTTTTTATTATTTGCATCCTATACCTTCCATGTCTACCAAATATCATTCCTTCAAATTTGGATTCCCTTTCATCATGCTGGGGTGGTTCTGAAATCAGAAAACCTGGACTCTACTCCTGGTTGTTATCATATCTTTCAGACTCTTTGTTTTCTTGGTGCTGAATGGAGTTTTGTACTTAATAAGTCTTAGTTCAGTGTGGATAGAGAAAATAGATAATCTGATTATAAAAAGTATTCTAACAACCAGAAGTGTCCAAGCATTCCTTTGTTTACTTGTTCATTCATCTATTCCTCCTTTCAATCACAGCGCTCAGTACTTCTTGAGTACTGACTATTAACAAGATAGTTTTCCCAAGAAGAGCAATATAATTCCTGGCCATGGTTATCTCTCCATGATTCAGGAAACCCATTGTGCTTAAAATTCAAATACAAAATTAGAGTAGGTAAAATACTCAGCATAAGAAAAAAATAACTGTGCCTAACTTTATATTTGGTGAAAAGGAGGTGGTTATAGAAAGCTAATTCTCAGATGAGATTTGAAATGAAAAGAAATTTTCTGAAGAGACAAGATACAAAGGGTATTTGTGGAAAGGCAGGAACTGTGGGATGAGAGCATTGAGAGTATGTAGTCACTCTCTCCCTGCTGATGTTCCCAGGTTGATGGGAAGCAGCAGAGAATGGAGATGTAAAGGGTTTCCCTTGTTGGGGGAGAAGTATCAATGGTTTGAGTGGTTGAGTGTTGTGATCTGATATATACTTCAAAAAGTTCTTGTGAAGTGATGTGTAATAAATGCAATAGTTTATTTTCATTTTTCAGTTCTTTATTCTTCCACTGTTTAAGATATTATTTCAATGTTTAATGAGCCACATTTGGTCCCTTACTTTCGGTGTCTCAGTCTCTTTCCTGCCCTTTCAAAGTATGCATTGCAACAAAAAATTAATTCATACAAAAGACTGTTGAAAGACACTGTGTTCTTTATATCAAATAGAAGATATGCCCTATCCTACAATGTGTTTACCTCTTATCTTTAATAATCTGAACTGGGCGCTGAGATACCTAAATGAGAGGATGCATTCTGTTCTCCAAGAGACTGTTGAATGAGTCAGCATCAATGTAAGTAGACCACTGGGGACAGTGTGTAGACATGGGGAAATGAGAGCACAGAGCCTCACACAGGCATAGCTGTGGGCAGAGGTCAGCTCTAAGCAGGTGGGTAAGTGGGCGAGCAGTGGACATGAAGAGGAAGGGCAGGCACACCAAGTACTGGAAATAGGTTGTGTAATAGGGTGAATAGGTTTGCATATTTTGATATGTTCTCCCCTTGGAGTTCAAAGAGATTTGATTTATACTCTTAGAACTGGCTTTATTCAACTGTGTGTCGTGGTGCACGCTTGTAATCCCAGTACGTTGGAGGCTGAGATAGGAGGATCACAGGTTTGTGACCTGCCTCAGCGATTTAATGAAGCCTTTCACAACATAGTGAGAGCCTGTTTAAAAGTAAAAGAATAAAATAGGGCTGGGGTGTATCTCAGAGGTAGAATGCCCCTGGGTTCTATCCCCAGCAACACACACACACACACACACACACACACACACACACACACACACACACCACACAGAATTGGCTTAATTATGCTTTTAAATTAAAATTAAAGTATTAGCACTGTAAGTAAGCAAGGACAATAGGTTATGACGTTATGTGAAGTCAGGGGTAGACCTTGTGTCTAAACTGATTACTACTAATCTTCTCTTAAAATTAAAATGTGTATCCTTGGATTAATGACTTAGCTTTTGCCTATATTACAAGGAAAAATTTTAATGCTTTTAAAAGGTATATTTCTGTTTATATTTCCAGAATCTACTCCACATTCCGAGTTTGGCCGAGAAATACAGAAAAGCAAGACAAGCCAATAATTTGACTTCTCTTGATTTTTTATTGTTGTTGTTGTTATTTACCCAGAAACACTTTTATTTCACCTTGATGTTTAAATAGCTTTATGTAAATACAATTCTCTCACCATGCAACCTACCCATTTAAAGTGTACAATTCAATGGTTTTCAGTATTCACATATATGGGCAACCATCACAAGTCAACTTTTAGAATATTTTCATCACCTAAAAAAAAAACCCTGTACTCTCTAGTTATCACCACTCTCCTTTACCATCACTAAGCAGACACTCATCTATTTTTTGTTGCTATAGATTTCCCTATAATGTACTTTCACATGAATCTAATCACATAATAAGTGGAATTTTGTAACTCTTTGTAAAATTTATTCAAGTTGTAGGATAACCAATACTACATTATTTTTTCTGGACAAATAATATTCCATTGAGTGAATACACCATACAACATTTGTTCATCTATTTGTCTTTGATTGACATCTAGGCTTTTCCTGTAGTTTAGATATTATCAGTAAAGTTGCTATAAACATTTATTTATATGCAGGTTTTTGTGGACATTGAATCTTCTTGTTTTTAAGTACTTCTTAAGTTCAAAATAAAAAATATGCAACCAATGGACCTTTCCTCCTTAGAAGAAGGCAATTTAGCAGCCCTCTACTTTTAAGTGTGGCCATTTGCTCTCTCATAATGTTATCTAATAGGGGCTCCTCAATGATCTCCTTTTCTACAGTCTTCTCCCTAATGATTTCTGGTACAGTATGGTAATGTGCTGCATGACAGTGTTTTGATCGGTGATAAATCACATGTACAATAGTGATTCCATAAGACTACGTTGCCCGGTGATGCGGTAGCCTTCCTAGTTTGCATAAGAACTCTCTATGAGGCTTGCACCATGGCATCATTTAACATTGTATTTCTCAGAATATATCCCTGTCATTAAATGATACATGACTGTATTGACTTAGAGAATATTTGTATACTGTGTACCTTGTGATAGGTATCTGCTATGGTTTGAATGTGTCCCTCAAAAGTTCATGTGTTAGAAACCTAACCCCTAAATTCATGTTAATGGTATTTGAAGGTAAAACCTTTGGCAGGCATTAGTATTAGAAGTAATCATGAGGATGGGGCCCCCAAGATGCCACTGGTGGCTTCATACAAAGAGGAAGGGAGATCCGAGGTAACATGCTTGCCCTGTCTTATCATGTGGTATGTCCTTTGCCACGTTAGAATGTAGCAAGAAGGCTCTCAACATATTCCAGCACCATTCCCTGAGACTCCATAGACTCTAGAAATATGAGATAAATACATATCTCTTCTTTATTAATTACTTAGCCTTTTAACAAATAGAAGTCCTTATAGCAACACTATGAGTTAGGTATTATTATCATTTTTATACTACAGGAAAGGGAAATGAGGCAAAAGAAGAAAACTACCTTGTGCTACCACAAAAAGTGCTAAGTAATAGTCTGGATTCAAACCCAAGACATGATTCTGGAATCTCTGTACTTAAGCATTGCAGAAATTACCAACAGTGGATTTTTAAAGCCATTTTTAATTTTAGAACAACCTTAGATTTACAGAAAAATAAGTTCAGTTATATGTTCACATGCAGTTTCTCTTTTTTGTAACATCTTAGATTATTATGACATTTTTGCTACTATTGTATTATATTATATTAGTAATAACTAAAATCCATACTTTATTGAGGTTTTCTTAGTTTTTATCTGTCAATTTTTTGCTCAAGGATCTTATCTAGGATACTGTTACATTTATGTGTCCTTTCTCTTTAAGCTCCTCTCGGCCATAACGGTTTCTCAAACATTCCTTGTTTTGACTTTGACAGTTTTGAGCATTGGTCAGGCTTTTTCTAGATTGTCTCTTGGTTGGAATCTGTCTTAAATTTTTTTCATAATTAGATTGGGGTCATGGAATTTTTGGAGGAAAGCCACAGAGATAAATTATCATTATTATATCATCAAGGGATAGATACTATCAACATGACTTATCATTATTGATGTTAACCTTGACCACCTGGCTGTGGTAGTGTTTGTCAAGTTTATTAACCACAAGATTACTCATTTTCCCATTTCCCATGATATGAATAAACCACACCAAAGGAGAGATAAGTCATGCACATTCTCCTTGAAGGCAGAGTACTACACATATTACTTGGAATTCTTCTCATGTTACATTTGTGGTCTGCTTACCCAGTTATTTCTTTACTCAAGCCTATACTTAATTTTGATTAACTTTTTATTGTTTGAATTAAAATTCATTGCCACATTATTTACTTATTCATTTTGCCATGCAAATTGCTTCAGCTTTGCTTATCAGCAAACTCTGACTACTGTGTCCCTTGGACATACACTCATCATTTCTAGGCTAGTTTGAATATTTCTTAACCACTTCTAGAATCTTCCACTTTTCTAAGGAGGCTTGTTTTGTTTACCTAGAAAATGGTACTGTAATTAAGATAGGAATTGGGTGGAAAATGTCTCAGAGTATCCTTGCATCCAGGTCCTCTCAGTTGATAGAACAAGGAAATAGATTATGCATACTAACCCACATATGTACATATATGTAAATATTTCTATATGTATCCATGTGTACCCATGTTAAACAGAATATAATTTCACACTGATATCTACACTTCTTTTTTTTTTTTTTGCGGTACCGAGGATTGAATGCAGGGGCGTTCTACCTCCGCGCTACGCCCCCAGCCCTATTTTTTATACTTTATTTTGAAACCGGGTCTCACGAAGTTGTGGAGGGCCTCACTAAGGAGAGAGAGAGAGAGAGAGAGAGAGAGAGAGAGAGAGAGAGCTGAGGCTGACCGCGAACCCGGATCCTCCGGTCTCCGCCTCCCAAAGTACTGGGATTACAAGCGTGCGCCACCACGCCCAGCCCTTTGATATCTACACTTCTAATCCATTACCATAGAGATAATTATTCCCTCACCAATGCTACACAATCCTGATCAGTGTAGCTTGAAATGGGATAGTAAGAGGTCTCCTGTTTGTTCCCTTCAGTAGTGTATTCCATAGTCGAAGATTTTGCCTTTCCACTTAAACTTTAAAATCAGTTTATTGAAACCTATGAAATAGTTCATTGGAATTTCAATAGGGGTTGTTTTAATATATTGGCAAATTTAAGGAGTATTGCCATATAATTTAATTAACAATTAGATGTTACCATAGGTAGTCTTATTATTTGTGGGAGTTATAAATGTAAGTCCATATAAATAGAGTCCACTAGCAAGAACACTGTCAATATTTTCTTCTTTCTGTCTTTCTTTTTATACTTTTATTGGTGCATTATAGTCTCACTTCATAATGCAGTTCATAGTGATGGTGACATTCGTGCACACAGTACTTGGCAGGTTTTCCCACCCAGCTCTCTGCCCTCTCCCCCATACAAGATATTGAGATTGGCATTGGTATTCTCATATATGTACATCACGTCAGTAGAAGTGTTTTCTTCATTTTCCCCCTCTCTCTTCTTCCTCCCCAAAACCACCTCCCTCGATCCACTGAAGTTTCTCCTCCATTATCTAAGGTCCCTCTTATATCCCAATTACTCCCTAGCTTCTACATATGAGAGAAAACATGTGACCCTTCACTTTCTGTGACTGACTAATCTCACTCAACATAATGTTCTCCAGGTACAACCATTTTCAGGCAAATGACATAATTTTGTTTTTCTTTATTGCTGAGTAGAATTCCATTTTGTGTATATCCCATAATTTTGTGATTCATTCATCTGTTGATAGACACCTGCATTGGTTCCAAAATTTGGTTATTATGAATTGTGCTGCTATAAACATGGATATGCATATATCACTATAATATTCTGATTCCATTCCCTTTGGAAAGATGCCCAGGAGTGGTATAGCTGGATCATATGGAGAATCCATTACCAGGAATTTCCACACTGATATCCATAGCAGCTACACTAATTTGCAATCCCACCAACAGTGAAGAAGAGTTCCTATTTCCCCACATCCTTGCCAGCACTTATTGTTGTTTGACTTCTTGAAGATTGCCATTCTAATTGGAGTCAGATGGAATCTCAGTGTAGTATTAATTTGCATCTTCCTGATTGCTAATGATGTTGAACATTTTTTCATGTATGTGTTGGCCATTTGTATTTCTTCTTTTGTGGAGTGTCTATTTAGTTCAATTGTCAATTTCTTGATTGTGTTATTAGTTTTGTTAATGTTAAATCTTTTGAGTACTTTGAATATTCTAGATAATAGTCCTTTATCAGAGAAATAACTGGCAAAGATCTTTTCCCGTTCTTTAGGCTCTCTCATTAAACTCTTGATGGTTTCCTTTGGTGAGCAGAAACTTTTTAATTCCATCCCATTTATTAATTCTTGTTTTAATTTCCTGAACTTTGGGGGTCTTATTGAGGAAGTTTCTACCTGTGCCTATATGTTGAAGAGTTGGAACTATGCCCTCCTCTAGTAATTTCCAAAATCTCTGGTCCAAACTCTAGGTCTTTGATCTATCTTGAGTTGAATCTTGTACAGGGTAAGAGGAAGGGAATTAATTTCATTTTTCTACAAATGGATAACCAGCTTTCCCAACACCATTTGTTGAAAAGGTTGTCTTTTCTCCAATGTATGTGTTTGGCACTTTTGTCAAAAATCAATCGTCAATAAGTGTGGATTTATTTCTGTATCTTCTATTTTGTTCCATTGATGTGTCTGTTCTTATAATAATATTGTGCTCTTTTCATTATTATAGCTCTGTAGCATAATTTGAAGTCAGGCTTTGTGATACTTCCTGCATGGTTCTTATTGCTAAGAATTGCTTTGGCTATTCTAGGTTTTTTGTTCTTCCATATGAAACTTAGGACTGTTTTTTCTAGCTCTAAGAAGAAAGACATTGATATTTTGATAGGGACTGCATTGACTCTGTAGATCACTTTTGGTAGATTGGCCATTTTGATAATATTTATTCTGCCTATACAAGATCATGGGAAATCTTTTTTTCTTCTGAGATCTTCTTCAATTTCTCTCTTTAGTGTTTTATAATTTTCAGTTTTGAGGTCTTTGACCTCCTTGGTTAGATTTATTCCAAGGTATTTCTTTTTTTGATGTTATCATGAATGGAATTATTTTCTGGGTATCTTTTTTAGTGGATTCATGGTTGGCATATAGAAAAGCTACTGATTTTTTTTAGATTGTGTATCCCACTAATTTATTGAATTTATTGATCAGCTCTAGAAATCTTCTGGTTGAGTTTTTTATCTTCAAAGTATATTATCATGTCATATGCAGGTAGAGATCATTTCAGTTCCTCTTTTCCTCTTTGTATTCCTTTGATTTCCTTCTCTTTCCTTATTACTCTGGCTAGACTCTCAAGTACTATATTAAAAAGGAGTGGTCATAATGGGCATCCTTGTATTGTTCCTGATTTTAAAGGGAATTCCTACAGTTTTTCTCCCATTCAATATGATGTTGATTTTGGGTTTATTGTATGTTGCCTTTATGATATTGAGATAAGTTCCTTCTATTCCATTTCTCTGCAGTGTTTTGAACAAGAATGGGAGTTGGATTTTGTAAAATGCTTTTTCAGCATCTATTGATATGGTCATGTGATTTTTGTCCTTAGTTCTATTTATCTGGTGAATGGCATTTATTGATTTGTGTATGTTGGACTAGACTTACATCCCTGGAATGAAAACAACTTGGTCATAGTATATAATTTTCTTTTTTTTTTTTTTGTGGTACCAGGGATTGAACCCAGGGGCGTTCTACCTCTGAGCCACACCCCCAACCCTATTTTTTATACTTTATTTTGAAACCGGGTCTCACGAAGTTGCAGAGGGCCTCACTAAGTAGCTGAGGCTGGCCGCAAACCCGGATCCTCTGGTCTCCACCTCCCAAGTACTGGGATTACAAGCATGCACCACCACACCCGGCACATAGTGTATAATTTTCTTGATATGATTTTGAATACATATCATTTGTATTTTGTTTAGAATTTTGGCATCTATGTTTATCAATTATATTGGTTTGTAGTTTTCTTGGGGGATCTTTATCAGTTTTGGTATTAAGGTGATACGAGCCTAGTAGAAGGAGTTTGGAAGGTTTCCATCTCTTTCTATTTCACATAATGATTTGACAAAATGATTTGTGAAGTATTGGGTTTAATTCTTCTTTAAAGGTTTTATAGAATTCAGCCAACAATCCATCTAGACCTGCACTTTTCTTTGCTGGATGGCTTTTTATTGGTGTTTCTATTGCTTTGCTTTCTATTGGTTAATTTAGCTTTTCTATATCCTCCTGATTTTAAGTTGTATCAGGAGGATATAGAAAGGTAGATTGCATGTGTCTAGAAATCTGTCAATTTCTTCCATTTTAATTATTCAAATTTTTCCAGAATATTCCAGATAATCCAATTATTTCCAGTTATTCTAGATTATTGGAGTATGAATTTTCAAAATAGTTTCTGATGATTCTCTGTATTTCCCCACTGTCTGTGGTGATATCTTTTTTCCATTTATTTTAATAATTGGAACGATTCTTTCTTTTGGTTGTGTTGGCAAAGGGTTTATCAATCTTGTTTATATCTTTGCTGGATATAGCAGTCTTGATTGGAAGTTGTTTTCTTTCAGGGTCTGGAGTACATCATACCAGTCCCTCTTGGCTTTCAGAATTTGGGTTGACAAGTCCAGAGTGATTCTTATTGTTTTACCCCTGAATGTCAGTCATTTTTTTTACTCTTGATGCATTTGAGATTCTTTCTTTGACCTTTGTATTAGTCATTTTGATTATTATGTGACATGGAGTGAAGTTCTTCTTTGGTCTTGTCTAATTGGGGTTTTGAATATCTCCCATACATGGATGTCCAACTTGTTTGGGAATGTCAGAATTCCTAAATTTTGGGAATTCCCAAAATTTGGGAAATTTTCTGACATTATTTCTCTGAAGAGATTTCTCGTGCCCTTGGTTTGTGCTTCTAGACCTTCTTCAGTGTCTGTTATCCATAGGTTAGGTTGTTTCATATTTCTTGAATATTCTGGTTGTGTTTTTTGTATTGTTTACTCTATATTCTTGACTGTGTGGTCAGTTTTGAATGAGCTGTCTTCCAAGAATGAGACTCTATTTTCCATGTGGTCTAGTCTGCTAGAGATGGTTTCTATTGAGTTCTCTAATTCATTTATTGTCGCCTTCATTTTGCTGAAAGCCTCTTTTTGGTTCTTACTTAGGGCTTCAATTTATCTATTCATATGTTCTTTCAATTCCTGTACACTCTCTCTGATTTTATTTCTAAGGCCTTTGATCATATTGAATCACAAAATTCTGAATTCTCCTTCTGGCGTTTTCTGCAGTTCAGTATTGGTGATCTTCCTTGCTGTTTAGTTGTGTGAGTTTATTGTTTCCTCATTGGCCTTCATTCTCATATTTTCAGAATTCTCAAGTTTGTACCTCTTTTGCCTTGGCATCCTCTTCCTCTTTATGTACGAGTCCTATGTCTATTTGTTATCCCTTTATAGTAAGGCCTATGCTGAAGGTATATATTTGCTTCCACAAATCTGTCACATATAATCAAACTTATGAGTCAGTACCACAGAACCTCTTTAAGCAGGATATAGTTTTTATGGCAGGCAAGTAGGAATCTCTGATTGACTGCAAGCCTTTGTGGTCTAAGGGCACAAACTCACCAAGGCCAGAAACTATAATGTTCCTTTCAGATCCTGCAGCCTGCTGGCTGAGATTTAATGCTCCAAGGACACCATCACAACTCTGCTGGTTGTGAATACATGAAAGTAGGTGGGGCACTGGCCTTGGGACTCTGTGGTCACTGGCCCCATGCTCAGCAGGGCAAGAAATTAGGATGTTCTGTGCTTGTGGCCTGGCTGGCTGAACTTTGATGGCCCAGGGACACAGCCACTGATATGTTATTGCAATCATCTGAAGCCCAGTCAGCTACTGCATGCATGATCACCAGGCCCAAACTCTGCTGGATGAGAGGGTGTTGTTTTCAAAGCCTGCAGGGTGGTTGTCTGAGTCAAATTTCCCCAGAGACACCAGCTGTTGCTCCACCAGCTGTAATCACATGAAACCCTGCTGGCGCCTGGTCTCTAGTCTCCCTGCTTTCAGACCCCAAACTCCATCAGGGAGAGATTGTACTGTTCTGAGCCTAGGGCTTAGGTGGCTGAGTTATTTAGCCTCAGGGCATTGCTGCTGCTTTAGGCAGCTGTGACCATGTGAGACCTTGCTAGTCACCTGCCTCAGCACTTATGGTGCCCAAACACCACTGGATGAGAATTTATAGCCTTCTGAGCCTGCAGCATGGTTGACTGAATTATTTCACCTCATAGATGTCACTGCTGACAGTCCTGCAGTGATCACTGGAGTCCTTTAATTTATGGCCACCAGTCACCTGATTCAGCATTTTGCATTTTAGATTTCTCAGTTTTGAGACAGGCAGCTGTTCACCATTCCTGCCCAAAGATCAGGAGAAAACTAGCAAGCCCTTGGAATGGGTTCCTTAAGACCCATCTCAATCATCTTGAAGTAAGAGAAAAAAACTGTTCCAGGGGGGTTAGGTATGATTGTATTCACAACACCAGAACGATGATCTACTAATTAATCTGCTATAATTCATCTACATTCCCAGGCCTTTCAAATTTTATAATTTAATAAGGAGTTGTTGATGTCAAAAGAGGTCATGACCATCTCTTTTTCAAGTTTCTGCTTAGGTTGACTACACTTTGTAATGTGAAAGTGAGCCTCGGCAAGTCTGAAAGTAAAACAATTTTATTTTACAAACCTGTTTACCCTATTGGGAAAAACAACTTGTGCATGAAGTACAACAACATTAAATAATTGACTTTAAATAGATACCAAACTATATTAATGCATACCTATTTCCTTATCTCATCAAATATGGGTGCTGCTGTTTGCTTGCTTTCTCTTTTGAAGACAAAGTATTCACTTTGGTGCCATTGGCAATGCCATTTGGTACCATGTCCAAGGCTTTGTAAAAGTTCCTGAGAAGTGTTGATATTTGAATATCAACATATTCTTATATGAACTGTTTGGGCATGTCATGAACCTAAAATATTATAGAAGTATGAGTTTTCATCACTCATAGCTGATATTTTTAACATGATATTCGCAGAAAAACAAAATAAGAATTGATTAAAATATAGTGCTTTTCAAAGGCTCATTTAAAATATCTACTCTTAAATGGGTGCTGACTTTCATTTACATTTTTTCAAAACTTTACCTGTATTTTATATTGATTAGAAAACAAAGAACCTGGACCAGACGTTCACAGGTTCTCTAAAAAAAAGCTTTATTTTTAATTTATTATGTGCCATTAAGCATTGCTTTTACCTTAACTTCTAGGTTATTTTAGCATTTTTAAAACACATATTAGAAACTAATAGTCTAATGTGAGTCAATCTTTCTCTTATTCAAACCCACATAAACTTCTCCTTCAGCTTAATTCAAAGGAAAAGTTTTTCTCAGGTGATTTTTATACACGCATTTATTCCATTCCCATTGAAAACTATGTAATAGTAGATTAGTTCCTTGGATTTATTTTCCAAGAAATTCAGAGTCAAGAGAAATTTTTAACCGTGCAAATTACACTTACTGCTTGGTATCTGCAAAAGATTGGTTCCAAGACTTCCCATGATTGGGGAAGCTCAAGTGGCAACACAAAGTGGTGGAGTATTCGCATGTAACTTGAACATAACTTCCCATGTACTTTAAGTCATTTTTATACTACTTATAGTACCTAATGCAATGCAAATGCTATGTAAATAGGTGTCATACTCTATTGTTTGGGGGATAATGACAATAAAAAAACCTGTACATGCTCAGTACAGATGTAACCTTTTAAAAAAATATTTCTGATCTGCAGTCAGTTTAACCTCTGGATGCCGAACTTACAGATTTTAGAGAGCAGACTGGATTTCATCATCATTGCCCAGAAATTTCTAATCATTCTCGATTATTTCTTATTTATTTATTTGGTACTGGGTGTCATACATTTTACCTATGAGCTACACCACAGCCCTTTTTATTTTGAAACAAGGCCTTGTTAAGTTGCTGAGGTTGGCCTGGAGTCCCCACAACCAGCTCTGATACATTCTTATGACTATTTTCTACAACTATCTTAGAACATGTACACACACACAAACACACACAAACACCCACACACACACACTCACACACATGCACAGAGCCTATCTTGGGTTTTGTTATGTAAGGTATTCAAAACCTTTTCAAAGTTTGGAGAAATCCATTAATAAAATGTAGCAATCATCATTTTAGAACAGTCTACCAACATTCATTTATAATCTCTTCCAAATAAAATTTCACCATATTTAATACACTAAGAGTTAAAATTCACAGCTCTGATTAAATTATGAAGGCAGGCTTTTCAATAAATATGACATGATTAGTGTTTGTAATGATAATTTCTTATATTTCATATTCAGTATCTATGTCTTTCCAATTTTATTACTAAAAACCTGATCCCAAAGACGATCATATTATCAACTAGCATGAAATGTTCTAGATAATGAGGCTATTTTTTTACTTGATCCTCTTAAGATTCATATCCTTGTGAGTTACTTTCCTCAAACAACAGTGTGTAGTTAGATATAGAAGATGGTAATTTCCTGGCCACTGTTAATTAATTTTCAAGTTAATATCAGCACTAGAGAAATGAAATAAGCTCAGATACTCTTCCTGATCAATTATCACAGCACCATTAAAGACCTTGCATTTCACATGATTATACTTAAATTCTTGACATTGTATGAGACTGAAAATGATGAAATTTAAAAGAAAATGTGTGGAAGTCTAAAAACATAAATTTCATTAAATGTTTCCAAACCAATATGGATGGATGGTAGGATGATTACTTTAGTATATGCTTTTGAGTTGCAAAGGCCCCAAAGAATTCTTCAGACAGAAAGGACTACATTGTGTCCTATACTATCCAAATGATATATTCAATAGGTAGCCCATGTAATGGAGTTGATAGCATACTTATCTCTGGGCAAAGAAGCAGGTATAATTTACATAGTCTAAGATTATTTTTAATAAGTCCAATAATTTCATGTAAAGAGTAAGGATGATTTTCTGCTGTACTAAAATCATGAGTTCACAGTATTTTTTGCATCAGCATCCCCTCTGAATTTCAGGCCCTGATGCCTGTGACACAACCAAAAGGAAAATACTTTGGAACTTGGGAAAAATAATTATCATGGTAACCCAGAGTTGTACAAAAATATATGCATTTTGCCTTGACTTTTTGAGAGTGATAACCACATTTTAACTTTACATTGTTAAGTGGGAAAAAGTTACTGTTCTCTGAGAAATTTGGTAATCTACTTCGAGGTACTAGATTCTAAATTCAGCCCTGACTACATCATCATCAAATTTCTCAGAGTACATTATTTTTCCCACTTAAAAAGGAAGTGAAATTAAAGTGTGGTTATTAACTTCAAAAAGTCAAGATAAAATGCATATTGCAGTAGCTAAAAGACAATGATAATGAGTTATTTCTCTGGTCATGAAGAAGTATAGTAGTAAATATTTACTTTCAGATGATTATGAGACTTAATAGTCTTTTCCTATCCATTCCCTCAATTTGTTTTTATTAGGAATCTGCAGGTTAGCTGTCTAAATCCAATTTGAATTGCTGTAACAAAATGCCATAAACCATGTGGCTTCTAAACAGCAGAAGTTTACTTCTCACAATTTTGTAGGCAAGGAAGTTCACAGAACAGTGTGTCCTTACAGTTCTTGCACCTGTTGGAAGGCACCAAGTAGCCCTCTGGGACCTGGTTATAAGATCATTAATTTTATTCATGAGAGCTCCATCTCCTAGTCTAGTCACTCCCCAAAGCCCCTCCTACTATAAAATGATAATATATCATTCATTTGGATTATATCTAAAGTATAAGACACAGTGTAATCCTTTTTTACACCCACCCACACACACACACACACACACACACACACACATTTAAATTCACATTGGGGATGATATTTCAGTGACAGGAACATTTAGATCATTTTATTAGGTAAAACAGGTATTTTTTTCCAGTTATAGTATCCCCCTTTATCCATAGCTTCACTTACCACAGTTTCAGTATTATGGGTTCTACTGAGGTCAAAAATATTAAATGGAAAATTCCAGAAATAAACAATTCATAAGTTTGAAGTTGTGTGCCATTTCTGAGTAGTGTGATCAAATCTCCCACCATCCTGCTCTGTCCTACCCAGGATGTGAATCATCCCTTTGTCCAGTGTATCCACACCTATAAGCTACACCTTTCTAAGTAACCCACCCATTAGTTACTTAGCAACCATCTGCGTGCTGTAACAGTGCTTGTGTTTCAGTAACACTTATTTTACTTAATAATGCTCCCAAAGTGCAAGAGCACTGATAATAAAAATTTGGATATGCCAAAGAGAAGCCATAAAGTGATACATTTTAAGTGAAAATATCAAAGTGTCTGATTGAATCAGTACATACCATACACATGTATTGAAATAGCACACTGTGCCCCATGAACATGAACAATGATTATATGCTAATCAAAAACTTTTTAAAAATGTTTAAGAAGATAAAAATGTTAACTACCCCTATTTGATCATGATACACTATATACATGTACCAAATTAACACACAACATCCCATAAATTTGTACAATAAAAAACATACATTTTAAAAGACATTTTGTGAGAGAGAAACCACATTCACAAAACTCTTATTAGAGTATATTGTTATAATTGTTCTATTTTATCATTAGTTACTGTGGCTAATTTCTTACTGTGCCTAATTTCCAAGTTAAATGTTATCATCATAGGTATACATGAATAGAAAAATACAGTGTGTGAATATATGAATATATACATATAAATTATATATTTTAAATATGTATAATGCATATATATAATTTATATATATATATATATATATATATTTATAGTATTTAGTACTTTCCCCAATTTCAAGCACCCAATGGGGAAAAGGGGGTTTCAGAATATATCCTGTGCAGATAATGGGGGACTATTATAAGAAAAAAAAACTCAGTTATAGATAGGAAGAGACTGGAGTGTTTAATTGTCCAAGGTCAGGCTCTTCTAATAGCAGCACAGAGGGCAGCCCTGTGCCCTCCCACAAGAGAGGGCTAGTGAGAACAGCTTGTTCTGAGAACCAGGAACTGGCTCCACCCCAGGCTCAGTTTGCTGGTCCACAGTCCTTCTACTTCTCAACCTCCAGAATTGTGAGAAATCCTGGCATTATCGACTCTCCCATCTGATCTTCTCCCTCTAACTCAAGTGTTCTTTCCACTGCATTATGATGCCTAATTTTTATGCAGCTAGCAGTGCAGACATAGGATGTATTGACATTTTCAGTCACCTGGGAACTCTTGCTGTGTACCACATAACAAATAAAATCGTTTTCTGGAATGAAAAATAGAAAACCTGAGACTCTCAATAATTTCTTGCATTCAATATTTAAGATACCAGAATCTGATTATGAAGCAGGTTGAATAGAAGATGACAATTTTTTATTTGTTTCTTTCATAAGCTATGTTGCAAATGAATGAAAGTTTGACAGCCTTATGGGAAAGAAAAAAAAGTATTTTATATGATGTATTCAAAATCAGAGACTTCAACCTGGCAAGTGGTTAAGTATTAAAGGATTATAAAGTATTTGATATTCACAAAGTGATGTACTATCTGTTCCTGGAGGTTTGAGAAGGGAGAGGAAAAAGAAAAAGATAGTTGAAGGTAATACTCTCTAATTCCATTTCTTTTTATTTCATTTCAACTTCATTTTCATCACCATATTTCCATGTTCACTTTTCTAAAAGACTTGATTTGCTTTTAAAATACTGTTGGGAAGTCATTTTTAAAATAGAGATGTTTGTGGTTTGGGGTACTAAAAAACATTTGTTGAGCAACTGAACTACCAATTGTATTTAGTATCCATCATACACCTGAACCATGCCACACATACACCTGCAGTAAGGTCAAATTTAGATGTTTTGCTTTCCTAAAGTGAAGGACACCAATTTTACAAATGCAGATCACAAAGGGAGAATCAACAGATCTGCAACTTCGGATGTTGTTGAAGTTTAAGTAAAAACATATTTGATGCATTATTGCCTGTGTGTGCATAAGGCATATATCCTGGGTAGTTAATCTTAATTCTTGTGCTATGTGGTAGAAAGAAAGTACCCCCAAATTACCGTGTAAATTCATTTTAAGAGTAAGTAGCCATATTTTGGGGAGGGGGTAGTTAAGTTCATTTTTATTTTTTTCATTGGATCATTATACTTATAGATCTTGGTGAGATTCCAAGTGTTACATTCATATATGCACACAACATGGCTTGGTGTACTTCTACCTAGGATAAGAATTTATTGGGATCTTCCCCATTCTCTTTCTGCATTGCCATGAACCATCATTTCATGTCCTATCTTCCTCTTGTTTCCAGCTACTCCACGGCCTTCTGGAACATTACGGTCCCTGAGGCCCACGCCACACGGTGTCACCAATGTCTGCTCTAATCCTCCTGTGCTCTAAATTACTTCTGCTCTTGACCCCACTTCAACTCCTTGCCACAAACCTGCCAACCCTTGTCAAGAATAAAATTTCCTAAAATATTGCTGGGTTCAAAGAGTATTCCAAATTCTTACTACTACTAATTGGAAGAATCCTTAAAATGTCACTGTCTTCAAACCATCTTTCTATTTCTTTGCTGTTTGTTTCTCCTGTCTCTTCTACTGCAAATACTCTGCATCCTTACCCTCTCTCTTGTGTCTCAGTCTAATCAAGTGTACCCATCTTAGCCTGTGTTTTTCAAAAGCAAACCCTGAGATGAAGTATTCAAGAACAGAATTTCTTAAAATGCTCTCAGAGGAAAACATTTAAGAGTCTGGATGCAGCCGTAACAATGGAAAGACTACACAACAGAACAAGACCAAGCGCAGTTGTGACCTCAGACAGTCTTCTGGGGTGCTCTGGAGAAAAAAAATATATACACCTTCAAATGCATCCCTTCTGAAGTGACGGAATCTCAGTGTTTTTAGCAGTGCGTTTTTCCAACTCAAGTCACTATCAGTTGTCCTCTGGAGATCACAGACACGAGCCATCAGCCGCAGAAGACTCAGAACCCAAGGCATGGTGTGTGGAGAAGATGCTTCAAAAACTCTGGCTGTCTGTGCTACAGCAACACTGCGATCATTCAGCTACATCTCACTTGCATTTTATCTCCTCCCCTTAACCATCTCTTCTTTATGTCTAAAGATATGCTCCTGTATTCTAGAAATGACTCTCTAGAAATAATGACAACCGTTATTCTATCCTATGCTCTTAATAGCGAAATGTCACATAGTCACCCTGACTCTACTCCTTTACTAATTCCTTACGTGCATTAGTCATTCAGATTCTGGATCAATGACGATATTAGAAGATAAAATTATAAGTGATTAAAAAAAACTCTTAGGTGTCAATTTATTCCTTTATTTTATCTGTGTAGTAGAAATAATCATTGATGCTGCTTATGTTTAAGAATGGTCTTATTTTAGAAGACAAAATAGGCATTTCCCCATAAAATAAAATGTATATTCAATCCTGGCAAATTTCAGAAATGTCCCAATTGGAGATGGTTCTTCCAAAACACACTCATAACCATACTTCCACTTCAGTCATTAAGTGTCTGGGAAACTTGGTATATGTTTTTGAATGATCAGTATTTTTAAGTAAAGAAAAATGAGATCAAACAAGTTAATTAGAGGTAATGCTACCATGAAAACACATTATTGTTTTATGTTTTCCCTTGTGCCTAAGGAAAAGCTCCTCTGACCTCTACAACATTTCCAGTGCCGAGTCCAGTGCTATGGTTACAGAGTAGATAATTTATCTGATGCTGCAGGCTGCATTACTAAATGTTATTTGTTAAAGACCAATCATGTAGTAATATTCATTAAATTGCATTTGAATTATAAGATCACTAAATGTCCTTTCATTTACCTCATTTTCCAAGAAGTGAAAGGGGCAAATAAAATAGAACAAAATTATCCTAATGTGACTTTCTTTAGCCTATAATAGAATATAATGGCTATATTTAAAATTAGAATATGTTGCTGAAGTATAATATTATAATTGTGGGGAATATTGGCCATCAATCCAAATGAAAATTAATACAGTGTGAGAATAGTGTTATTCATGTTGAGCTTCTTTCTAATAGTTACAATCGAATAGAAGAAAATGTGCCTTGCCAAAGGTTACTTACAAAATTCCATGTCAAAAGAAGAAAAAATAAACCAACACATGTTTTTGGCAACATGTAGGAAGAAAGGTATACTAGTCTTTTTAATATTCTACATTAATTGCTAACACTTTCCTCTTCTAACTGGCTTCCATGATAGTGGATTTGATATGTATCTAGCAACAAAATATATTTTAGCTTCTAAAGTTTGAAGGACTCTTTTAATTATCATCCCCATCCCCACCCATTTGTTTCTGTAAAAAGATATCTGATAATCTAAACCAAATATTTGTCTAAGGGGTTACAAACAAAAATTCCTTAGCAGTAGAATGATGTCCTCTCTTTCTAATCTTGTTTTCATAAGACATCCATCACCGACAAATGGACATGATATTATTTTTTTTCATATAGAAACAAGAATACACAAGATTTTGTAGATATAAAGTATAATACTTGCACTATTATCAAGCTAAAAGTACTGGAGAAACCTCTCTGGGTTGACATTTTCTCAACTAAATAAAAATAACAAATACTGGAAAGGGTGTGCAGAAAAATGAACTCATGCACACTCTTGTAGGGAACGTAAATTAGTGCAGCCATTAAGGAGAACAGTATGGAGGTTCCTCAAAAACCTAAAAATAGAACTACCATATGATCCAGCTGTCTTATTCCAGTTACATATCCAAAGGAAATGAAATCAGCACACCAAGGATATACCTAAACACCCATGTCTATTGTGTTCACAAAAGCTAAGATATGTAAGAGGATAAAGAAAATGTGGCATATATATATATACAATGGAGTATTATTCAGCCATAAAGAATGAAATCCTGTCATTTTTGGCAAAATTGATGGAAATTCTGTCATTTGCAACAAAGTTTGTTAAGGGAAATAAGTGAGACACGGAACAGCAAGCATTGCGTATTCCCTCTCATATGTGGAAACTAAAAATAGTTGACCTGAAAGTAGAATAGTGACTACTAGAGATTGGAAAGTGGGAAGCTGTGGGAAAAGTGGTTGGATTTGATCAGGATACACTGTGTGCATGTGTAGAAATATCACACTGACCCCATAAAGATGTACAATTTCCACATGTTAATAAAAAATAAACTTGAGTGCTTAAAGCTCTCAGTACATAAAGATGGAGCTGGACAGAGTTTTCTCGAGTACCTATAAATCTGATTTCATGCAAATAAAACCTGCCCATTTTACTTTTTACACATATCTGCCTATGACTTATCAAGACCAATTTAACATTGCTGCTTTTTCTGTAACTAATCAGGAAAGAGGAGTGAGGTTTTCTTTGTAGCTAATATTCATTTCCACATAAACATGTATAGGTATACTGGCTTATAAATATTTTTTTAAACATAGTATTTAGTAATTGCCTTCTAAAAAATTCCCACACAGTTTCCCAAGAATTCCATTTATCACTGATCTCAATATCCTGATGATCCTGTACCTCCTTCTAAATTCACTGGACCCTCCGTCATTCATCAATGAAAGGGTTAGCAAAGCTAGATGCCTCCAGGAACCTGAGTCCATTCTAAATGGTGATGCCATCACCTTACACAACTAATTATTCTGAGAATCACATGGGAAGATGTACTACTTGTGTTGGTGTTCTACAAAATATCAATTTTGAACTAAATCATTCATAGATATGAAATGTTAATCTGTTGTGTGTGCTAAAAATGTTTCCTAATTTTTTTGATAGGGGGAAATAATGAATGCACTTCAGAAATCTTGGTGTAATTGTGGTATTTATACTATAATATTTATTCTAAATTTGATTTGGTGGTCAATTTTAATTGGGGTGTCATTGGCTATTGTTTTATAGGAGTTCATAACATTTTGAATATGAACTCTATGTCAGATATGTATATATAACTAAGTATTATACATGATTATGTTGTTATATATTATTATTACGCATATTAATGATTATTATTTTCTTTCAATGTGAGGTTTATATCTTAATTTTCTCAACAATTATGATAAACATGATTTTAAGTTTTGATATCTGATTATTCAATTATTTTGAAGGTTAGTATTTTTTTCTCTCTCTCGATGTGAAATCTTTACCTACACCAATTTTGTAATTGAATTGGTATTGAGATAATAATAGGTTCACAATTATAAAAATAATGCAAGAAGATCCCTTGCACACTTTGCTCTTTTCCCCCCCAATGGTAATGTTTGGAAAAATTATAGTAAAGGATCACAGTCATTCTTTGGGCATTAATACAATCCACTGATCTTGCTCAGAATCCCCATTCCCTTTGTACTCATTTGTGGATGAGTATATGTGCTCATTGAATGTATTAAATTCTACACAACGTTATCACCTGTACAGTTCGTGTATTCATCACCACAATGAAGATGATGCATAGTTCCATCAATTCAAGAATCCTTTGTGTTGTCTTTTTACAACCACACCTACCTCCTACCTGCTCTTCTCTCCTCCTTTTACCCCACAGAAGCCAGTAATCTATCCTCCTTTTCTAAAATGTCGTCATTTCAAAATGTTATAGAAGTGGAAGAACACAGTATGTTAGCTTTTATGATGGGCTTTATCAACATAATTCCCTAAAGACTTATTCAAGATAGTTCATGTATCAGTGGTTTGTTTCTTTTTATGCTAAGTGGAATTCCATGGTACGCATATATCAAAATTTTTAACTGGGCACATTGGTGCACTCCTATAATCCCAGTACTTGGGAGACTGAGACTAGAGGATCTCAGGTTCGAGGCCTGCCTCAACAAATTAGTGATGCCCTCATCAACTTAGCAAGGCCCTGTTTCAAATTAAAAAATAATAAAAGGCTTGGGGTGTAGCTTAGAAGTAGAAACACCTGAGTTAAATATCCAGTACCAAAAAAAAACCCACAAAATTTGTAACCAGTAAGTTTTTGAAGGATATAAAAACTGACTCCAGATTTAGATGTTAAAAATGAAGATGCTATCAACAATTGTATGAACATTAGTTTAAATTTATCAGGGATAAATGTCCAAGAATATAATGGCTGTGTTATATGATAATTTCCTGCAGAGTATCATAAACTGCTAAATTATTTTGCAAAGTGGACATACCATTTTTAATCCCACCAGCAGTGATCAAGTTGTTCATATCCTTACTATCATTTGGTATTGCCATTATTTTTGTTCTATATACAAATGATCTAGCATGTGTGGATGTACTTCTACTGATTCATGATTTCCTTGTTACAGATATTACTTTCCTATTTCTTTGCACATCTGATGATTTGTTGTATTGAACCCTACCCATTGTAGTTTTAAATGGTCGATTGCTAAATTTTGCTGTGTTCTTTTAAATAGTGTTTCAATTTATCTTACATGCAGTTAAGTTACTTGGAATCAGTTGAATCCTTTTGAGATGTATTTAAGCTTCCTTATGACCCATCTAGAATAGCATTTAATCTAAGGCTTATTGAACCTACTACCTTTTAGAAGTCTTCTTCTGAATTCCTTCTATCAGCAAGGTTTTTCTATTCAGGCTTATGTGGCTATGACCTATTTCTCATTGTGGGTGAATATCAGGCTTCATTTGGCCTTTGCGTTCTGATAGTTCTTTTCCTAGCCCTGGGGATTTTCCTCTCACACAGTAAGAAATCACAACTCAATAGAAGACTCAAAGGGACTTCTCTGTGAAATTCCAGAAAGAGAGAGAGAGAGAGAGAGAGAGAGAGAGATCAGAAGTAATAATACCTAAGAATATTGAAATGTTAATGAAAAACATCAAATCACAGGGAACTCAGGGAATACCAAAATGGATAAATATCAGGGTGTTTAGGAATCCTGCCCCAGGATCAACTTATAGCAGTTCCAATGAATTCCAGGTTCATCCAAATGCAGAGTTGGGACGTGCTTGCTTAGCAACCAGTAGAGATCTCTCATTGATTACATGACCTGCGGAATAAGAAACAATATAGTAGAAAGGCAAAGTGGAAGGGGTTGAGCATGTCACTACCTCCTGGCTAAAACAGTAAATAAAAAGTCAGTGTATACTTAGGAGAATCATAGAAATTAATACCGCTCTCAAAATCTAAAAGAATGCTGCCCTGGTAGTCCCACCATATCCTAATTTAAGACACCAGCTTCTAAAAAAGTTAAGGGATCATGGAGAGGAAATATGGAGAAAGCTGCAAATAAATCCATAGTAATCCCAGATTCACCTTGCGTTGTAGAGGCAGTAACTGCAGTAGATTCACAGAATTGATTTACATGGTTCTCATTTGCAGTAAGTAGCTATTGATCTAAAAAATATGTTATTTTCAATATCCATTAGGAATAAAACCAGAAAAACCTTGCATTCATAAATAGGAGGTGTAGAAATGTTTGGTTACAAATAAAAACAAATATATATATATATACATATATATATACATATATATACACACATATATGAGGCATTTGTATACATTACTAATGAATGAACAATGAGTGTGTTAGTAAGCTCAGTGGTTTTAGCTTATTAGAGGTAAGATCCTCATTTGATATTTTCTCATATTTCAGTATGTGCAGGTCATATCTATTATTTAAGAAGCATGCATTGGAGAGAAGGTTTTATTATTTAGGAATATGAAAAGACATTTGATATTCTTTCCAAAGTAAAATAAAATATGATTGCTTGCTTTGAGTAAATTATTTTATTTGTTGGTCAAAATGGTCTAGATGAGAGGGAAAGAGAAGAGACTTACACCTCAAGATTTCCTCTCATTTAAGGTTAAGGAGGCAACTGGCATAGAAAAGAGGTCTCAAGGAGGAAAAGTTTAGGCTGGGCATGGTGACATACATCTGTAACCCCAGTACTTGAGAGGCTGAGATAAAAGGATTGTAGGTTCAAGACCAGCCTCAGCAATTTAGTGGAACTCTCAGCAACCTAGTGAGACCCTGTTTCAAAACAATAAATAAAATAGGGCTAGGGGTGTAGCTCAGAGGTAGAATGCCCCTGGGTCCAATCCCCAGTATCACAGGAAAAAATAAAAGAGGAGGAAATTTTTAGATTAATTACCTTGAGCTCTGTAAAGCCTTCAAATCACTTGACACAGGGTAAACACTGAAGAATTCATGCACAGCTGTCCATCGGTGCTGAAAGATGTGCATTTGGTGACAAAGTACCATTTGGGAGTCAAGGAATGTTCATATTCATGTCGTTTCGCTAATGCTTAGGCCTGCCCATTGGAGAGTCTTTGAAATGGGAGAAATTCATTGATCAATTCCCTGGCTATAGTATCAACTTAGCTGGCCAAGCACAAAGCTCTTGAAAGACAAGTTTTAACTTTCAAACAATGAAGAAAATATCAGTGACATGGGAAAATATTCTGAAATGGGAAAATGGCAGGGAGGAGACTGTTACTGATTCATTCGCTGAGTAATTTTAAGTTCTCTATAGTAATTCAAGGGTGCAACATGGGCACTGTGACCAGAAAAAAAAATAATGTAAGACAAGGAAATTATCTTTAAGAAATTTTATAAGCCGGGCGTGGTGGCGCACGCTTGTAATCCCAGTACTTTGGGAGGCGGAGACCGGAGGATACGGGTTCACGTCCAGCCTCAGCACTCTCTCTCCCTGTCTCTCTGTCTCTCTGTCTCTCTGTCTCTCTGTCTCTCTCCTTAGTGAGGCCCTCTGCAACTTTGTAAGACCCGGTTTCAAAAATAAAGTATAAAAAATAGGGCCGGGGGCGTAGCACGGAGGTAGAACGCCCCTGCGTTCAATCCCCGGTACCGCAAAAAAAAAAAAAAAAAAAAAATTTTACAGCTTATAGCTTTCCTGAGGAAGCATGAGAACCCATCGCATTCTGGGATGGTAGAGCCAGCGCTGCAGGAGGCCCAGGCTCCTCGCTAGTCATGCCACCCTGAGCACTAAGGATGGCACCTGCAGGGCAGCAGTGTCCTGCTATGGAACAGCGACTAGGACACCATAAGGGAGCAATAATGCACGTCACTTCTTTCTTTTGAATAATGCTCACAAGTAAATCTGCTTTTCCCTGTTTAAGACTATCATTAATTCATTGTCTTTATAAGTACATTAGAGAAAAACTGTGATAAACTACTCCATATCTCTAGTCCTCTGACAGAGGGTCTATGGCTCCCTAGAGCATTAATCACTTTAAAAGCCTCATCAGCACAGATATTCAACCAGCCTGTGCTGAACATAATCAGTGATCTGGTTATCTTGCTGAAACGTTGTGTTTTAGTTAATGAACTGTCAGTAGAGTGTCCACCTGCACTGCTTCCATTTTCCAGCATAGAACCGTTGTTCTTTGGCAAGAATTCTCCCCCTGTTGAGATAATTCCCTGAGGCTTACAGTCAGACAGGGATTAGTCTTCTGGAACTTTAAGGTAGAAGCCTAATTTTCACGTGATAAAGATAAGTAGAACTGTAAAAAAAAGAATTATTAACTATGGACAAGAAATAATGTACATACTTTTAAATATTTAAGCTTTTATTTTTTAAATTTCTTGTGTCTGTCTAGTTTTAAGTTTATTTCAATATGAAATCCATGCAAATTCTCAAAAACTGAGTCATCATTGTTTCACATCACTATATAATGATATTTCATTTAATACCTGTCATCCTTTTTTACAAAGCTTCACATAATATAGAAAATAGGGTGATATGAAATTTCTTTGATTTTTTAGCAGCTTATCCAGAGATACATGAATACTTTGTATTAGTACAAGATGGCATGCTATTCTAAAAGTATTTTTTTATTCTTTGGATTGGCTCTTTTAAAATCAGTGTTGTTCAATTAATATTGGGGTTTAGTAGCAAGATCCTGTTTCAAAATAAAAAAATAAAAGGGTTGGGGGTATAGTTTGGAGGTAGAATGCCCCTGGGTTCAATCCTCAGTAACTCACACACACACACACACACACACACACACACACACACACATTCTTTCACTCAGTCTGATCACCCACTTTAGGACTTGTACCTATCCACAAAGATAGCTGCTACTGTAAATTCAGAGTTCATCATTCTCAGGCATGTCCTTATACCATCACTACATAGATAACTACCAATAACATAGCATTCTACATATTTTAATTCTATATAATTGGGGAATAATTATAACTATCAATATGATTTAAAATACACATTTTTAACTTTAATATGTTTTTGAGATTTATCAAAATATATGTAAATTTGGTTTATGTCTTTAAATTTCCATGTAACATTTAATTTTATGAATGTCAAGTTAATTATTCTTCTGTGAATAGACAGATCAGTAATTGCCAGTATATTTGAGGTATCATAAACAATTCTATAAGGAATTTTCTCATATCTGTCTCACTGGGTACTAACTGGGCACAACCAAAGTGTAAAACTTTCATAGGGTGGATATCTAGAAGCTGCATCTAGCAGCTCATGCTGACTCGATCAGTTGGCGATGCCATGGTGCCCTCCCCCACCAGCAGTTTATGAATATCTGAAAGGTACATACTTGAAAACTCTTAGTTTTGTGAGAATTTGTTAAGATTGAACAATCTGATAGGCATGATAAAATATGTAATGTTATTTTAACTTGCATTTCTCTTATTAAAAATGAGGTTAAATATCTTTTTTGTATTTTAATGACCATTTGAATTTTCTTCTCTGTAGACTGCCTTTCCTTATACTTAGGTCATTGCTTTTACTAAATTATCATTTCCTATTTATTCATCAAGGTTATTTTAAATTATGGATTCTAATGGTTTCTTTTACAATATATTCTACCAGGCTGTGGCTCATCCTTCCACTTTATTTGTGGTGTTGCTTGTTATAGAAATGGTTTTAGTTTTTGAACACTCAGTTGTATCAATCTTTGCTTTAATGTTTGGTGTTACTGTTTCTCTAAGCAATTCTGCAGTAAAGGAAGTTGGTAGAGGCACTAATAAATTTGCTGTTTAGCTCCTTGCATTCAAGTTGTTGTGATTCATCTGGGATGAAGTAGGTCTCTTCAATATGCATGAATAGCTTTCTACCTCTTGTCATTGAGGAGTCCAAAGCTTTCCAAATGTTTTATGAAGTTACCTCTTTTGCTTATAAAGTCTCTAATGCAAGTTGGTTTCTCAGCCCAGTATTTTTCCATCAACCTATTTAATGTCTCTTAGTCAAAACATGCTTTATCATTGTTTGGTATTATTCTGGTAATCTGATAGGATGAGTAGTCTGTTATTTTTATTTTTCCCTACAAAATATCTCAACTACTGAATATAAATTTTAGAATCAATCTTTCAAATTTCATACAATGCTTTAGAAGTGATATCAGCAAGATGGTAGAGTAGGACTTGCAAGCCTTCTTCCACCCACAAGAAGTAACAATTATCCACAAATGATAATAAACTTGGAAGAGTGCAAGGCTGAGACTCTACAGTAACACAATGGAGAAAAACAAAATAAATAAATCAAAGCCAAAAAAAGGAGAAAGAGGGAGAGAAATAAAAAGAAAGAAAGAAAGAAAGAAAGAAAGAAAGAAGAAAGAAAGAAAGAAAAAGAAAGAGGAGGAATAATGGCATAGGAGATATCACTGAGAAGATTATAATACCTGAGGCATCTGGGCATGGTTAGGGACAAAGAAAAAGTATGGTGGCCAGGGACTCTCAGTATCAGTGGTAGTTTCCACCGTGGTCCCCAGTGACCTGCTCAGCAGAGAACACAGGCATCTTTGGCTACACCATCCATCCCTGACACAGAACACTTGGACAGGGAGAAGTTGCTGTGCTGTACCCTATCAAAAAGTAGCCACTCTGTGTTGCCCAGGACTGGAGCCATCATCCCTCCAAAACCCTGATCCTGGAACTGTGGCTATTTGACAAGTGCCCACACTCAAGATGCTGGCTCCATACTCCACACTTGCCTGAGTGTCAGCATCTGGATCTGCAGTAGAATTGTGTGCAGTTGAGCTTGAAACAATACAGCCAGTGCTACTCCAGACTAGCCTCAGTCCGAACCTCGGTGCCTTGGTCACTCTGCTCACTCCTCGCTCCCTGCTTCACACACCAGCTCCAAGGTTGTTCTGTGCACCCACGTCTCAGACACAGAGCCACCACCATAGTGATGCACACGCAGTCACTAAAATAGGTCTTTTGGCCCACTACATATATAATTTTTGCCCAGATTTCATGAGTGTTGAAAGAAAATGTGTCTACTGTAATTATTGCATGTGTGATTTTACATTTCATGAAATAAAGTTTGTTAATTGTTTTTCAAAACTCTCGTATTTTGATAAATATACTTTGATAAATTTGTTTGATATATCAAATGTTCAGAAAGTATTATTAAAATCGTCTGATTATAATTTGTCATCTCATTGTAATTTTCACAGTATTTTACTTAATCAAGGCAGTGTTGTTAGGTATACATAGGCTTAAGAATGGATTATATCTTCATGGTGAATTTTTTTAAATCATGTGTTAAATATTATTGTATCAAAAAAGTATTTTCTTTCAAAGGCAATTTGTTACTAATGTGGTTCTCCAAACTTGGTGATGATTACTTGCCCAGTCTGTCTTCCTGTATTATTCTATTTTCAAGGGTTTATTACCTTTGTATTTTCAAGAGCATATAGCCTGATTTTTTTTTCAAAGTTTCTAATCAGAAAATCACTGTTTTTAATAAGCCTGGTTGGTCTATATATTTACTAATGTATTTGTATCTATCTTTACTATTTTTATTGTGTCCTATTTATTCTGTTTTTTTCTCTTCTCTTTTTCTTCTTTTCTTTACTCCGAGTGATTGATTATAAATTTTTCTTTATCTTTTGCTATTTTATCAGAATTTGGATATCATACTTTTACTTGCCCTTTTAATATTAACATTCAGTTATAAATTTACATTTTGAGTTATGTATGTATTAGAACTTAAATGCATAAAAATTAATTTCCTTGAGGTTTTTATTGTACTTTGTAATATTAAGGAACCAAAACCCAGGGATTCTTTGCAGACAAAATCCACTTTTAACATAGTGAGAACAATAAATAAAGACAAGAATAAGCATTTTCATCATCTTTTCAGTCATCAACGAAACATGTTTTTGAAAGACAGACACTCCAGGACTCCCTGAATACAATTCCAATGGCCATGGGCAGGTCCGATGGAGCCATCCCATTTAATTTCAATCATCTACTAACATTATGTTTCTGGGACCATCTGCAGAGTTGATGTGTAAAAATAAATGTAACGAAACAAGTTGAAATAGAAATAGTATTAGCTGTTAAAATTGAAGGACTGAATACATGTAATTTTTATTCTCCAAAGCAAGATTTGTCTAAGTAAAAATAGAGAAATAAATTCTAAAGAATTCCTTTTTAAAGATAAGTAGTTTGTTTCCCACGGGAAGATCTAAGAACTAGAAAAGTAAGATCAACCAGAATTGCCTTTGTTACTTCCTCATCTTGTTTTGGACACCAAGTGTCAGGATGCACATCTACTCAGCTGATACTGTACTGCAGCACTGGTCCCTGCTCGGACATCCTGCCTGGACTCTCTTCTGTTCACATACATCTGCCCTTCACAAATGGACTCATTCCATGAGGGTTTGGTTTCTGCCATTTGACCAAAGCAATGGCAAGTGTTCCTATCCTCACAAAACCTTGTGTCTTCATAGGGGCTTAATGTTCATGAGTCCCAGAATGCCCATTGCAACTTCAATATAATAGTCCTGGATAAATTCATTGTTAGAGATTAATTAAATTGTTGGTTAAGAAAATTCCGAAGTAGATTTTAATAATGTAAGACACTCATGGTAGGATGTTTGGAGATCATTTTTAACATGACAGCATTTTAATTGAAATAAAACATTGAGGTGTCAGTTACTTGTCCTGCTGAAAACTATGTTATAGGACTATAATATTATTATCATGGACTCAAATGAAATAAAATGGGCTAACAGTAGCTTTCTGAATTCCTGTTTCTTTAGCACCGTCTGAGTAAACCCATTGTCCCAGAGTAACTATTCTTCGTGCCTCCTGTCACTTTTGAGCAAATCCCAAATTAGACCATCAATTATATTATTACTCTAGCTAATAGTACATTTTTAAATAAATGACTTACAGGATTTAAATAGATCACAGGTAGTATAAATTAAGTAAAGTTTATTGTTCCATAACATAAGGGAAAATATTTCCAAAAAAATTCCCTGAAAGCACACCTTGACCAAGTTTACAGAGAACAACATATTTGGTGATGTTATGGATAAAATTTGTCAACCCAATTTTTGTGCCTATTTAACAAAATATGACTTCTCCTATAATCCAGGTCATAAGGTAGAGTGGAGTTACACATCTAAATTTCCCATTAAAATATTTGAGGCATTGATTACCAACCTTATAACTTACAGATCAATTACAGTTACTGACAATACAGTATATGTACAGAAATTAGAAAATAAAACATATTGGAATTTTTTAAAAATCTACAATTTGTGGTATAATTTCTGGGTTTTGAAGGAACCTTATCTTCTCATTTAATCTTATTTAAAATCCACAGTACTTGAGAAAATTGGATGTCTATATGCAAAATAATGAAATCGGACCTTATTCCATACCATATACAGAAAAACCCACAAAATGAATTAAAAGCTTAAACATAATAAACTATAAAACTACTAGAAGGGAAATAGAGAAAACTGCACAACATTTGTCTGGGCAACTTTTTGTATAGATTTGTTCCCCAAAGCACAAGCATTACAAAGGGTAACAGGCTATTGGTATTAAATAAAAACACAAAGCTTCTACACATCAAAAAAATTAACAGAGTTAAGAAACAATATACAGATTAGGAGAAAATATCTGCAAGCCATACATTTATAATAGATTGATATCCAAAATGTGTAAGGTGCTCAAACACTCTACAGAAAGAAAACAAAATAATCTGATTAAGAAATGGGCAAGGAACCTGAATAGACATTTCACAAAAGAAGACATACAAATAACTAAATCATACATTTGAAATGCTGAATACTACTGATCAATAAGGTGACACAAATTAAAACCACAATGAGATATCACTTCACAGTTCTTAGAGTAGTTATCACCAAACAGACAAAGATAGCAGTGTTGGCCAAGCATGTGGAGTGAAGAGAACACACCGGCTTTGTGCTCTGTGAGAATGTAAATCTGCACAGTCTCTATTCAAAAGAGTGTAAAGGCTCCTCCCAAATCTAAAATGTACCTGTGACCCAGCAATCTCACTACGGGCATTTATTCAAAAGGTCTGAAGTCAGTATATCAGAGAGATATCTACACATTCCTTGTAGAAATATTCATAATGCTAAGATATGGAATCAGCTTAAGTGTCCATCAAGGGATGAATGAGTAAAGAAAATATCGTATACAGTCATCCTTGATATCCACAGAGGGTTGGTTCCAGGACCCTTATGGAAACCCAAATCTGTGGACGTTCAAGTCCTTTACATAAAATGGCATAATATTTACATATAATCTATGTAAATCCTCCTTTATATTTTGAATGTAAATCCTTTACCTTTCAATGGATTTTAAATGAAATTGAATTAGAAAACATTTCCTAGAAAAACTTTAAATCATACAACAAATTGTAGATTCTTAAAATTTCCAACTTGAGTTTTATTTTCTAAATATCTGTACAGATACTATATTGTCATTTAACCTATACACATACTTCTGTATCATTTTTAAATTCTACATTACTTATAGCATCTAATACAATGTAAATTCAATGTAAATAGTTCATATACTATATTAGGGAATATTGACAAGGAACAAACAATTTACAAATAAAATTATTTAAAATATTTTCATTCCTTGGTTGATTGAACTGCTGATGGAGAACTTGAAGATGTAGAGGGCCAGCTATGTAGTCATGATGAAATACTATTCAGCCTTAAAATTCTGAATGAATGAAATTCTGTCATTGGGGAAAACATGGATAGAATTGGAGAACATCATGTTAAGTGAAATGAACCAGGCATAGAAATACAAATAACACACATTCTCACTTACATGTGGAATTTAAAATTATTGAACTCATAGTTGCAGAGAGAAGAATAGTGGTTACCAAAGACAATGATGGGAAGAATTGGAATATGACAGTCAGAGATCAAAGACTCAGTAAGAAAAATAAGTTTGATTTTTTTATAGATCAATTTCAGAAGCATGGTGAATATAGCTAATCCTTGAATTCCATGCATTTCAATATCACTAAGAAAGCACATTTCTTATGTTCTCATCTCAAGAAATGTTAAATATTTTAGGTTATGAATATATTAAAAGAAGCTTCATTTAATCTTCCACATTGTATTAAAAATCATGATACCACTTTGTACCCCATAAATTTATACAGTTGTTATTTTTCAATATGTAATAGAAATAAAAATAAATGGAAAACACAATACTAAAGAGTTCATAAACAAGTTATTATTTATGGATATTTAGTTGTTTATGAATCATTAATTCATTTCAACAGATTAATAAGGAAACATTTTTTCCAAAAAATAGTGTAGACTGTGAGGGAAATTGAGAAAATATTTCATATATTCACCCTATAAATATTTATTGAGTGCCTACAATATTCAGGTACTATTCCAGATGGGTACTTTGGTGACTAAAGCAAAATCCTAAAACAAAATCCCCTATCTTTGGGAAGCTTACACTTTATAAACAACAAAAATAATAAGCACACTGTATATTGTGTTAGAAATAAATAAATAGGTACGTGGAAGGGACATAAGAATGAGGATCAATACGTGGGATTGATTTAAACTGAAGAGCTTCTGTGCAGCAAAGGAAACTATCAAAAACCTCAATAGAGAGCTGACAGAATGGGAGAAGACTTCTGCCAGCTACTCCTCTGATAGAGGACTAATAAATAGAATATACAGAGAACTCAAGAAACTCACAACCAAAAAAACAAATAACCCAATAAAAAAAATGGGCAAGTGAACTAAATAGACACTTCACAAAAAATACAAATGGCCAATAAATGTATGAAAAAATGTTCAACATTATTAGCAATCAGAGAGATGCAAATCAAAACTACCCTGAGATTTCACCTAACCCCAATTAGAATGGCAATCTTTAAAAACACAAACAACAACAAATGCTGGCGAGGATGTGGAGAAGTAGGAACTCATACACTGTTGGTGGGATTGCAAATTAGTGCAACCACTTTGTAAAATAAGGAAAGAACAGAAGGTGGGAAGAGAGAGAAGTTCCAGTGCTGGGATAACAATCCAGGAGGCTGAGAGTTAGAAGAAGGGATGATCAAAATGTCCAAAACCTCAAAAATAAAATAAAGTGAAATAAAAAAGTTATGTATTAGATTTAATAAAAAAGAAAACAAAGAAACAACAACAACAATACGTCCATTTGCATTGATGGCAAGAATAGTTTCATGGTCTTAGGACAGAAGCAAAATGACAATGGATTGCTGTGATGGCCCAGAAGGTGGATCTCCTTTGTGTGTGTGTGTGTGTGTGTGTGTGTGTGTGTGTGTGTACGTGCATATGTAATGGAGGAGGAAAAGAGAGACACACATACACACAGAGAAACATGCCAATTGGAAAGAAACAACTGAGAAACTAAAATAATAGAGAAGAGATAAACTCATGAAATAAGATCCTAGAGCAGGTAGGAGATCATGGAATACAAAGAAAGATGGACCAATGGACATTGGAACTAGAGACAGAGGAAAAAGTGAAATATGTTCAAAAGAAAATAATTTTAGAGGAGCCATTATATCACTTGAAAAATGAGTAAAGCGGAAAAAAAAAAGACAGTTAAAGGTTTAGATGAGCCACGCTGGAAAATGGAGCAGTGCTAAAGGTCGAATGAAACTGAGAAGCTAAAACTCCATCCCAGCACCGCAGATCCACGACATTATTCATACTTTTCCAGTTGGTTTCAGAGCAGACTATGTAGATATGAGTAAAGTTAGTTTGGGGTGTGACTCACAGAAGGTGAACGGGAAAGGCAACTAAAGACCGCCTGCCTGAAGAGCCCTCTCTCTCTCCAGGCCCAAGCTACGGGCATGACACCAAAGGTCCCCACAGGACGTTTCTGCAGAGTCAGCCAATTTCTCCAAATTCCATTTCCATCTTGTTTTTTGATCCAATGCCATATGCCTGAATTAGCTTTTGGCTTCCGATTTCATCTCTCCTCATTTCATTTTCACACGCTGTCTTCTTATAACCTATTCTGCTCCGTGGCAGCAGCATCCATCCTTAGTCCTTAGAAATGAGTTCAGGTTCATTATCTAGGTGCTGGCTTGTCTAGGAGCACAGTCCCAAGGAATCTGAGAGCATGTTAACTGTTCCATTGCCTTCAACCATCTTACCTGCACCCTGAATCTCCATAACGGCATGCAGAAAATACTGAAAGTCACGGCTGTGCATTTCCACAGTGGATGACACATATACAGAGCCAGGATGTGAATATAAGATATATTCCCATTGCAACAGGTCAGCAGGCAGTGCAGACACACTGGGACAATGAGCGGCATAATTACCTGTTTAAAGCATACTGTCAGTGGCTAGTCTTCTGAAAGCAAACATTGCACTGGGAGAAATTAAGCAAGTAAAGACCTTAAGGCTATTGGAAGAGGGAATGTTTTACATGCTGTAATGAAAGGAAGATCATAGGCCATCTGTGTTTTCTACTTGGCTTTTACCCAAAGGAAAAGTAACTTTCTCTCATTATGGCAAGATAGTTTTCCATCCTGAAGCAAGGTGCTCACTGAAGTTAGGTTCCTCTCTTCCCACAGAGAAAGGGAGGGAGTTGACAATCTTCCTTAATGATTGTGTTTCAAAAAGATGCTCCAAAGTCCATGAGAAAAACATTCCTGAGTTATAAAATGGGCCAGCAGGTTTTTTTTTTTAAGATTTACATCATCTGGTAGTGATGGTGCATGCCTGTAATCCCAGTACTTGGGAGCCTGAGATAGGAGGATGGAAGGTTTGAGGTCAGTCTCAGCAATTTAGCGAGGCCTGCAGCAACTTAGCAAGACCCTGATTCAAAATAAAAAATATTTTTTATTTTGTATTTTGTAGCTCAGAGGTAGAATGCCCCTGGGTTCAATCCCTAGTACATAAAAAAAAGTTACATCAAACAGGCAGGGAAATAACTTGCATTTACAAGTGTTCTAAAGAAATGTTCTTAGAAAAGGGGGTTCAGGAGCAAGTCTCAAAAAGAAGCCTGTCAAAGTTAAGTGGGGAGTGCTGAAGCCATCTTGGCCGGCCTCATCTGTTCTTACACTCATTCTTTGAGGCGCTCCTTGTCTCCAGAACATGTTGCTTTTATTCTCCAGACATACTCCAGTGGCCTCTAGATTCACACCCGGTTATTTGCAGAAGCTTGTAGTGATATTTAGGATGCTTAGCTTATTACCTCAATCTACTCTTCTTCATTTACCTTATTCTGCAAGCAAATAGAACTTACTGCTGCCCTCAAACACGCTTCCCCGATGCTGAAAATCTGCACGTGCTCTTCCCTCCACGTACAACGCCTTCCTTTGAGGATGTCAAAACTCTGGCCCATAATTCAACCTTTGTTCTTCTTCATAAAACATTTGCTGCTTCTACTAAATGGTTCTGCTTTCTCCCTCTTCTCAGTCCTAGAGTTCTGTGTACTACCTTAGGTGGCTTGTATATTGCTTTTTATTAAGAATAATTTTTTATATTTAGGTCACAGGTTTGCTTGAATGAGAGTTCCCTGAAGGCCAGGACAGTGCTTCACTTATTTGTGTGTTATTAACAGTTCTAAGTTACAAATGGAAAGCTGTGGAAACCTTCTCCAATTGGTAGTGTGGTATGTGTTCAATGAATTGTATTAAATGGAATTGCAGTGTAGGAGAGAGAAAGATACCATTAGATGAAACCCCATAATCTTAGTGCCAATGGGAAAAAACGTTTCACCGAAGTCTAGTGCCGGTCAGGCCATTATTGTGCCCAGCTCCACCCTCCCCGGCGATTCTTCCCTCCAGACTCTACCCTGTGAAGCCAGGAGCCTCTGTGGTCTGGGTGCAGGAGAAAGAATGTAGGAGATAAGGAAGGAGGTTTTTGGTTTTGGTTTTAAATGGACAGGACAATATTTCACTCTCACTTGCCTTCTCTTGATGAGATCCTAGGTAGTTTTAGCCCAGCTACAAAAACATCGCAAAAATTTCTTCTTTTGCTACTGCAGATTGAACCCAGGGGCATTCTATCTCTGAGCTACACCTCCGGCTCTATTTTATTTTTTATTTTGAAACAGGGTCTTGCTAAGTTGCAGAGGGTTGCTAAGTTGCTGAGGCTGGCCTCGAAACTGTGATCCTCCTGTCTCAGACTCCCAAGAACCGAGATTACAAGCAAGTGCCACCATGCCCTACTAAAAATGTGCTCTTCTTACATGTCCAGAATAAGGCAATGAATATTAAGCATCAAGTCAATATCTATCTTCCATTCCTAATTGTTTGTAATCTGAATACACACAACTTCTTCAATTCCATAAAGCAGGGTTTGACATTCCTACTCTGTAAAGGGCCAGATAGCAAATCTTTTAAGTCTTAAAAAGCATGTGGTAGCTGTGGTTTTAGTGTTATTATATAACATCTGCCCACTGCAGAGCTAAAGCAACCACAGGCAATGCATAGCTAATGGGTGTGACTGTTGTACAATAAACGATTATTTACAAAAACCAGATGGAGGGTTGAATTTGCCCCCTGGGCAGTAATTTGCGGAGCCCTCCTATAAAACCGATTTGGGGAGATTTCTCTATTCTTTTTACTTTTGCTTGCAAAGTGATTAATTCTTTCACAAACTTACCTCTTTCTTGTCTACACCATGCTGAGGACAGCCAGCGGTAACCCGGCACACTGCCCTCTTGTGCTTTCTCTCCTCTTTCCTGAGAACACATGTTCTGCCCTGCTGGCTGCAGCTCATGATGCGTTCACCAATACAGATCCCCGGCTGTCCAGATTCCACTATTAGTTTTCTGGCTCCCACCACTGCATCAATACCACATGCTTTAAGAATGATTATGAGGCCGAGCGTGGTGGTGCACACTTGTAATCCCAGTACTTGGGAGGCTGAGACCAGAGGATCCAGGTTCACGGCCAGCCTCAGCTACTTAGTGAGGCCCTCCACAACTTAGTGAGACCCTGTTTCAAAATAAAGAATCAAAAATAGGGCTGGGGGTGGCGCTCAGAGGTAGAATGCCCCTGGGTTCAATCCCTAGTACCACAAAAAAAAAAAAAGAATGTTTATGGCAGCACCTACTGCAGGGTCTCATTTTAGTAGTCAAGATAGGTTAGCTAGAGGCCAGGTGTGGTGGCGCACGCTTGTAATCCCAGTACTTTGGGAGGCGGAGACTGGAGGATCCGGGTTCGCGGCCAGCCTCAGCTCTCTCTCTCTCTCTCTCCCCCCCCCTCTCTCTACCTAGTGAGCCCCTCCGCAATTTCGTGAGACCCTGTTTCAAAATAAAGTATAAAAAAATAGGGCTGGGGGTGTAGCGCAGAGGTAGAACGCCCCTGGGTTCAATCCCCGGTACCACAAAAAAAAAAAAAGATAGGTTAGCTAATGTCATAAAAACAAAGACCAAAATCTTTACCATGATCAAAGTTTCTTTCTTTATTTAACCTAAGGCACTTTTTAAAATTTCTTAATTGACAACTAAATCTAGAAGTGGTACAGTGTTCCCTGTGGCTCAGGACCCCAGAGTGTTTCCATAATTTGTATGCATGTTTGTTTTATTGTTTTGTGGTTCTTTTTTTTTCTTCCAAGCACTAGACTTTTTGACATTCTTTCAGACTTCATTTTTTTTTACTTTTTATCTTACAAAAGTTTGAAACTGAGAAGAATTTATAAGACTATTACAAAGAACCTTCTTTATATCCATCCCCTTGGGACCTCAATCCTCTTATACCAATTGTTCTAATAATTTATTTTTTAACAAGAAGTCTCAATGCAATCTTGCATTGCACCCAGCGGGTGGAATGGTTTTCCAGACTCTTCCTGCCTGTGGTAAACTTGACACTTGAGTTACAGGCGAGTCATCTTATTGACTGTCCCTCACTTGCTTTTGCTCAGTGTTTCTTCACGGATGGCTGGGGTAATGCAGGGTCACTGCTTGGCCCAGACATCTTCCTCATGCTGCCCGGGATGCTGCGTCCCCACCTGCCCCCTCCGCCCGCCTGCACTGGGGCCTCCTTGAGAAGGTGCTGCCTTCTCCCTCTGCAGCATGCTTTTCAGAGAAAACAAGCACATACACCGTTTTCGTAAATGATGTAAAGCAATGAAGCTATCAATAAATGAAGTGCTGAAAATAAAATGTGTGTTATAAAGAAAATGTTTAATGCACATAGCACATATACATATAATATAAAAAGTAAATATTCTCCATAATCCTATCTCACGTTTTGATCACCATTAGTAGTTAAGGGCATATACCTTATTCATTTATAGGTATAACAAAACATATTAGATTAATTATTAGTAGTAATAACAGTAAAAGCTTGATAGTTATAAACCTAGATCGCACTACAGTTGATATTTTGACATCTATTTTAAAATTAATAATGCATATATTCCCATAGAGACTTTTCTCTCATTTTTCAACAGGTTACATAGCATTCCATTCTATAGATACATGATAATTTTATGATTTATTTTCCAGATGGTTGACACTTTAATTGCTTCTAATTCATCTAATTAAAAGACAATCTTTCACTGTGCTGTTCCTCAATTTGCTTGTGTGGGGGGTGTTATCTCTTGGAGTATTGGATAGGATAATATCTCATGGAGAATCTTACACTCTACCAAATATTTAGTATCCTTGAGCTGCTACTGACAGTAGTGCCTAACTAGCAGTTTTAACAACAAAAATGTCTCTGGACATCTCCAAATGTGCCCGCCCAGCAATGTAGTTCTGCTGTTGATTGAAAACCATTGCTGGAACAGATAACACAATTTTAAATAAGGAAAATCCCTATATTTAATGACAAACTTATTTTAATATATTTGAGATGAGCCCAAGATATTACAGGAGTAAAAAAAGGCAGGTGCCCTCCTGGGGTAGTAAATCCAGGCTTCTTAAAGAAGACAATTCTTATGCTTATTACTAAATGAAAAGTGATATATTAACCAGACAAATGATTTCGTGGAAGGACATCCCAGGAAGAAGAAAAAAATATATTAAAAATCCAGAAGTGGTCAATAAGATATTTTGAGGGGGCAGGAAATTCTAAGAACTTTATAATTAATTGACTTCACTAATAAGATGAGAGAGAGAGAGGGAGAGAGAGAGAGAAAAAGAGAGAGAGAGAGAAAGAATACAAGCAAGGTGGGGAGATTTGATATCAAAAAGACTTTATGGGTAGATTAAGAAGCTGCCCTATATAGCTAGATCATTAAAGGGTTTTAAGCAAGAGAATAAAGAGTAGCATCCGATTGTGAGTTTCTGTGGAGAGACGATTGTGGCTTGTGCTGGAAGATAGAGGTGGAAAGAGACAGTTATGGATGAGGAGCCAACAAGTCTTTTCAGGCCTACATCAGCTGATCTGCTGGTTCTCTGGCCACAACCCTTGTTACTGTGTAAATTGGAACCAGACTGATCCTTTCATAATGTGAATCAGACTTTGAGATTGGACTCACTCTTCCAATGGTTCTGCATTGGAAAATAGAGCAATGTTTTCACAAAATTTCCTTTTTACTCACAAAGAGAAGCAAATTTCTACATAATCAAACTCTTAACTTCTACCTTGTTTCCAGTCTTCTTCCATCACCCACTGCTGCAGCCACACTATCTGCTGCTCATCTTCCTCCAGCAGCAAGTACAGACTTTAGCAATCACAGCTCTCTATGCCTGGAATAGTCTAGCTTCAGAAATTCCCAGAGCCCATACTCTTAGTCTCAAGAGGTTTTCCCTTCCCTAATGAGAAAAGTAGATGAAAGAAATATATGATAGATAATAGAAAATAAAGACATAGAGATAGAGGTATGTAGATAAATATAAATACAGATATAAATTGAAATGATAGGAGAAAGAAAGGACAAGAGAGAAAAAAGAAAGGAAGGAGGGAAGGAGACAAAGAAGGAGGGAAGGAAGGAAAGAAAGAGGGAAAGGAAAGATTTTTCCCCAATTACTAAGGGAGGGAGGCAGGGAGCGAGGGAAAGAGGGAGGGAGGGAGGGAAGGAGGGAGGGAGGGAGGGAGGAAGGAAGGAAATAAATTTATAGATATAGTAAAGAGATGTCATTTTATGTTTCTTCTCTGAACTCCTAACAAGCAAGTAATGTCTTCTTGATTTTTCTGTTTTGGTTTGGTTAATAGCTCCTTTTTATATTTGTAGTTCAGTTTAATGTTTAATGTTATAACTGATTTTTCCTGTTAATATTACATAAATTCTATTCCATTTCACTGAAATTAATGGGACTATAAGTAATGGGATAAAATAGCATCAACTAAATAGCATGACCCTTACTTAGAAATTCACTTAAATGTAAAATTCTAAAACATAAAAGTAAAATTGGTAAATATGATTCCATTTAGGATATATTTGAAATGAGATACATATCTAAATTCAAAACTATATTTATAGCACCTACAATATACTTTTAAATACATTGAACCATTGAACATAATCTCAATAAATATTACAGAATAGCTCTGCTTTTTTTATAGGACTTTTCAAAGGAAAATATATAAAACAAATTATTCTCCTGGAATATATATGTATGCAATAGTTTTGATCTTGAATGTCCCTAAGGCCCATGTGTTAAAAGCTTGGTCACTGGGCCATGGCACAATTGGGAGACAATGGAACTTTTAGGAAGTGGGACCTAGTAGGAGAACAGTCAATAGGGGTAGGCCCTTAAAGGGGATATGGGGACCCTGGCTTGTTCCTAACTCTTTTGATTCCTGTTTACCATGAGGTGAACAGTCCTATTCTACCACATGCTCACACCATGATGTACTACGCTCTCACAGACCCAAAGCAACAAGACCAAGCAAGCAACCATGGACTAAAACTTCTGAAACCTTCAGCCAGAATAAACTTTTCTTCTCTTTAATTTTATTTATCTTGGATTTTGTTACAGCAACAGAAAGCTGACTAACACTATATATGTACACTTACCACTATACATACGAATGTATCCTTGAGTAGAAGCAGGTGTGATCCTCAACTAAGCAGAGAAATCAAAAGAAAATCAGGTTATCTTTTAGCTCCAATTTAGCATATTTTAGAAGTGGAGCAAAGGAGGTGGTCTAGGGAAGACTAGTGGCAGGGGAGGAAAAATTAATGGAAGAAACACTTCCATTGATGTTATATATGAGAATACCAATACTAATCTCGATATCATGTATGGGTGGGGGAGGGAGTGAGGAGGAAGCCAGAGGGAAGGAAGCTCACCAAGTGCTGTATGCATGTGTGTCCCTATCACTCTGAACTACATTATGATATGAGGCTACAGTGCACCAGTACAATTATATAAAAAATTGCTATCCGTAACCAGTCTTATAGTGAGAACTGACCTGGCTGGGTCCACATTAAAGCCATATTTCCCCAAACAAGAAACTATTCCCATGAGATTCCCTTAGACATAAGAAGTGCTCGTGGCCAAATAAGATTTTAGAATACTGCAAACTATTTTTCCCTTAGATATTTGCTATGTACTTTTCCTTATTAAAAACTCTGCAAACCCTGATGATAAGCCATTTTAGCTTTGTTTTAGCAATGTTTCCCAATTATCAAAAAAGTCAATTGTCATATATCATTACATCAGAATTAATCTTAACGTCAGATTTAGCTGTTGCACTGAAGAATATATTCTGAGGGCAGATTCCTAGGAGGAAAGATTTTAATCTTGCTTGAATCTTGGAAGGGAAAGGCAGATTTCAAAATGCCATGTAACCTCATCATATGAATCAGTCTGGAGAATATTTTAAAGTGTTTCTCTTCCGCATTTATTATTTCCAATCTCTTAAACATGTAATACTACTACCAGTAATAATAATAACACTGTTATGAAACACAACTGCTCATTTTAAAAGAAAAGTTTCCTTTAGGCTCCACTGATACTGGTTAAAAAAAATTAGGTCTTTAACGTTTCCACAGGAAAATATGTCTATAGGCAGTTTTAATTGACATTTTAATGACTAGGGAATTGGGAGAGCTTGGTTCTATTTCCACCTTGATTTTTTATATGCTATGATATTAAGACAAGCTCTCAAAGTTTATAGCTACAGTACCAAGAAAATAGTTTCTATCAGTGAAATGGGAGCAGTAACAAACAGTTGTTCATTATTTCCAGTAAGCACTGAGGGGTCATAAGAGTAATGAAAAACAACAATCTGAAATTACTTTAATCAATGCAACCTTTTGTAACAGCTAATCATATTGGTTTAAAAGTCTTTTTTGATGTCATTTTTTAAAGAATACTGTTTTTGATTGACTCCTAGTGACATAATCCTGAAATATCTCTCTGTGTGAGATTTAGATTTGTCCCTTCTTGAAGAACTGCATAGAGTGATCCTTCTGATATTTCACTCTCTCCAGATCTCATATTCATCCTCTAAAATTTCATTTTCCTTGGACAAGGCTTTTTCTGCAAAAAGTCCATTTCTTTTAAACACAATATAACTTAGACAATTTCCTTAATCTCAGATTTTAATGATTCGCAGCAACTTTTTTTAAAGTGGTTGCTTCCCATGGAGGGGAAATTAGAGTCAATAAATGAGAAATGAATGAGCCTTTATGAAATAGTTACTGAATTCAAATACTGAAGAATTCTTGGGGACAGAAACATCTAGCTTCCCTCTTACTTCCCCCAAACTTGCCTATCTCTCACTTTTTCCACAGGACCTTGTGGCTTGCAAGGGTGAGAAACCTAGAACCTAGAAAAGGGTATCTACATGATTCTCACATTTCCCTAATGTGCTGGCTTTGAGAACTAAATTGTCTCTAGAAGCAACCAATCTGGACAGCACAGAAGGAAGTGAAAATTCTACTAAATTGTAACTATAGAAATTCAAAAATATTTCTTCCCCAAAATATTTCTTGAATGTTGTCACTGTGTTAACAAAACACTGTCACCACGATACTGAGTATTTTCTCCCCTCTGCAGCCCCTGTCATATGCAGCTCTCAGAAGGGCTGTGATCACGTCCTTTCTGGCCCCAAATAATCTTCTATTGGATGGCTCATTTCCAGAGTAGTGCAAAGACTTTCTCAGTTTATGCTTATGCTGACTTGAATTAGCACTCTCAGACAGCCTGCTTAGGAAACAGTCATGCACTCTGCTTTCGTTTACTTCCGAGAGTATGAATTCAACAACAGTAAAACACAAACAGCTAGGGAGTGCCTGCTCTGTGTGGAACAGTGCATCTCCCTGATTGCTAATGATGTTGAACACTTTTTCATGTATCTATTGGCCATTTGTATCTCTTCTTTCAGGAAGTGTCTATTCATTTCAGTTGCCCACTTCTAACCCCAATTAGAATGGCAGTCATTAAGAAGTCAAACAACAACAAATGTTGGTGAGGATGTGGGGAAATTGGGACTCTTCTACACTGTTGTTGGGATTGCAAACTAGTTCAACCACTATGGACATCAGAGTGGAGATTCCTCAGAAAACTGGGAATGGATCCACCATATGATCCGGCTATACCACTACTGGGTATCATACCAAAGGGATTGAAACTAGAAAACTACAGTAATATATGCATACCCATGTTCATAGCAGCACAATTCACAGTGGCCAAATTATGGAACCAACCTAGATGTCCATCAACAGATGAGTGGATTACAAAATTGTGGGAAATACATACAATGGAATTCTACTCAGCAATAAAAAAGAACAAAATAACATAATTTGCAAGAAAATGGAAAGATCTGGAGAACATTATGTTAAGCGAGATCAGTCAATCACAAAAAAAGAAGGGACATATGTTTTCATTAATATGTGCAACCTAGGGAGTAGTGGGAACATAAAAGGGACTCTGGTTGATAATGGAGAACCCTCAGTGGGGCAAGGGAAGTGGTACAAGGGAAGGGGAAGGGCAAGAAAGAAGTGAATCAGTGGAATTACTATTATAAACAATGT